>JABUQX010088294.1:0-5000 GCA_015478945.1 Trachelipus rathkii
AGGTGGATGTTGTTGTATCTGTATGTCTCTGGTGTAAAGATGCAACCTTACATCGTTGCCTGCTGTTTTATTATAGAGGTATAGTGTGATCTTCAACTATATGTTGAAGTATTGATATTTCTCACCTTAAGATAGCTCTCTCATTATTCCAGACTCGTGCATAGCTCGTCGCAGCACGAATGTCTTCATTCATTTGCGAATACGTTGGAGCTAGTTTCCCATAACTGATATTGAGAGCAGTTAGCTCTATAGCATTCACAGGATTACTGTTTTAATATTGGCTGGATCAAGTGTTACACCCTCAATGTCCTTGAAATCTTGCAGGTATTGAAGGAATTCTTCACAGACTTTATCGGTTATTCCATCTGGTAACCCCGAAGCCTCAGTTTTCCACTTCAAGAATGTTTTGACGTATTCCCCAAAGATGTCATTTGAAGGTGTAAATTTCCAAATTTCATGGATCTTTTTGATCTCATAGCCTTTCTTTACAGCTAATTCTAACTCTGGACTGCAGTATACGCCTTTTAACATACGTTGATTGTCCGTATGTCTGCATTTGCCTTCATAGCCACATGCGCTGCATGTTCTACAAAGTGAAAATATTAACCGGTTGTCATAACGGGCAGGGAGGACAGGAGTGTACAGGGTCTTAGGAGGTAATACCGAAACATACGAGAGGCCGAAATAAGTGGAATTCATTTCTTGTACGAACTTTTCTATGGTAGGAAGATCCCTACCTACGAGTTTCGTGGGCGTGCCTGGAAAGGGTTTTGTTTTCTGGACAAAAGGATACAATGAAGTGAAATCTAGATACTTCAATTGAACGCCTTCTGTCGATGGATAGTAATAGACGAAGGGTTCTGTACGGCCTCCGTACAAGGCTTCCCCTACCTCTAGTTTCGCATTTGCAAGTTCATTACCGATTGATTGCACGTATCTTCCTAACTTCTCAGTTCGTTTCGTCGTTGTTGTTTACAACAGTGACCTCACACTCTTTTTTCATTTTCGTCCATTCGCATTCCCATATTCTAATAACCTCGTAACCTTGCGACTTATAATCCGCTTCTTGCCTCATGGTTGTACTGTACCTATCAAGACTTGACTTGCCATAGAGTTTTTCTAAGCCTTTCTTACATGCTTGATGCCCATGAAATACACAGCCGTGGAAGAGTAAGACAATCTTCTTCATGAGTGTACCAGGTGGAGGAGGGGGACGTCTCTCATTCAGTTCTATCGTTTGTTCATTAACGTTGAGTTGGCGGGACGATAAGAACTCATTAAGGTCAAAGGGCACGTAGTCTTCAGCTGGAATTTCAACGTAACCGTCAGGTTTTAGGTATCTATTTTTGATTTTAAATTTACGCTCGCCACCATTCCTTGCATGTTCGATTCGCCGACCCTTATACAGCTCCATGAATGTAAGCCATTTCACACCGTCATATGAGTAGTTTGAATCATCAGCGCGTCCTATATGGGCCAGAGTATTTTCAGGCATGAAGTGCATTTTATATATCATGAATGATAATGCAGCAATGGTAGAACAATCAAGCAGGCAGTCAACTTTATGATCCTTAAGGAAGATTCCCCTGAATTTCTCGAAGGATTGACGTAGAATATTAACATCTTGAACGCAGTACGTTGTACATTCCTTCATGATATCGTAGTCCTTATTGTTAAATGTTTGATACCAGCGTTCAAAATCTGCCTTTTCACTGTCGGACATACGATGTGTCTCAAAGGTTTCCTTAGCCGGAATTTTTCCCTTGTAATTTATATTCTCAAGGGTAAGAAAGCGGTAAGGAAAGAATCCTTTAGAAAGCTCACCTGTAATGCCCATACACTTAGGTAGTTTTTTCAAGGCACAGGGCATAAACATTAACGTGTCCTTAAAATGGATATTGTGGTTAGCTGTCATAGTTATAATTTTGGTTCCACGTTTCACCGGATTGGAGGATATGGAATGGACGGTAGGTCTGGCAAGCAGTTTGCTGTAAACAAACTGATTGTCGAACTTACCTCCATTATGAGCCGCAACTAGTATGTTTGACTTCTTGTGTTTTTCAGCAAATCTGAATATATAATTGAGAAAAAGATCGACGGGACACTTCTCATACTCTTCTGTTGCTTCCAGATTCAATTTGAATATTTCAATTCGAGCCGTTCCGCAAGTCTCACATGGGGATGAATTGTCTATTTCCTCCTCCCCGCAGTTATTGCATACTAACATACTCACTAGAATATAGGGAAGCATGTCAGTTTTTGTGCGTCCTCCATCCTCTTCGCGACTATTATGATTATAGGTTTCGATGTCGTAATAGAAGGTAAATGTTTTCTTACGTTTTGCGAAAGCATCATCTGTTGGAACCTTGATTTTCTTCATAAAACATTGGTGATTATCGCCCTCTATTCCATACTTCTCGTCGCACATTCCACATTTAATATGCATGCAGTCATGTCGGTGTTTGCCTTTTTTATCAGCTACTATCTCATTATCGCATAAGGTACACAGGTTAAGGTATTTGCACGTGAGGTCTTTATGCAGTTTAAGACAAGCCTCATTATAGAAATCCCTATTGCATTTATCACAATGTAAAAGTGTAGATGTGTCACCCTGCAAAGCTTTACATTTATAAGTTAAGCATTGTCCGCACCTGTATTCAGTGCATTCGTTTTGTAAATGATTAATTAAATGGTCAGTAAAACTATAACATTGATGACAAAAAACTGGTCCCTTGATATTCTTAGGTTCTACACTACCTAAAGCTATCTTGATGGAATCTCCAGGAAAAGGATAATAATAATGGGTTTCCTCGGAATCATATCCTATTACAAAGAGAGGTAAGTCTCTATTCTGCTCGTGTGGTTTAAACATTATTTCGAGTTTGCCGTTCTCATCTTTAGTAAAAACAAATATCCTGCACTGTAATTTTTCCTCTATTACGGCAAAATCCTCAGCCTTTAGGGGAACTTCATAAGTCAACCCGCATCGATCTGCAATATCTTTACCTATTTCATGTAGATCGTTAGGGAAAAATTTTTTTATTTTAGGCGCAGCTTGGCCTGGCTTTTTAGGTGCGTGAGTGTGGAGCTTATAGCATGCAGCTATAGCTCGGAATCCGCATCCTACACTGGTTGTTATTTCCCTATTCTTGTTATTTATACCTAACTGCACTGTGTTCACGTAGGGGTGTATAAAGTTCACAGACGAAGGGTCAATTGGTCCATTACCCTCTGGGTTATGACATATCTGAACATCTACAACAAAATCGTCCAGCATGGCTTGGTCACCAGACTGAAAGAGTTCTAGAAAACGATCCGACAAATACTTAGCCAGATTTGGTCGAGAAATCTCTTCATGAGGAATTCGTATATGGAATTGCCCTCCATTCCTATCCGTGAAAAGGAAACCTGCCCTGAGGGTATATTCCCGATATGTCACTGTTCCTCGTACCTGTTCTATCACACTGTGAATGACAGCTACTAGTACGTCATTAATGTCACGATTACCGTTAAAGATCCGTCTGGTGTCGATACGTACTCTGTAGCGGTGGTGGTCGATGATCCCTGAATTACGCGTAGATCCTTCACGTGTTACCTTTAACAATTCTGTCGAGAAAGGTGTAGGCGGTTCATCAACCTCCTCCTCCTCATCGTCATGAAACACCTCGATACGTGAAGGACCCGCAACAGCTCCGTCATCTACAATCCGTCCGGGATTCCCTTTCTGTTTCTGTTTCTTCTGGAAAAAGAATGAAAATTCATAAACAATCGAATACATACTATTATGTAACAATATTTTTTCAGTAATATTTTTCAGTAATATATAGAATAATTAGATTGTAACTTACCGCCGATTCCGAAGTTGGGATATTCGTTTCAGATAAGGGAACAGGGGCATCTTCATGTGTATTTGGAGATTCATCCACTTCACCAGTGTTTAAGTCTGATTGTTTACGGCAAGCGGTTGCAGATGATTTCTGTTGAAAGGAGAAAAAGAATGAAAATACATAAACAATCGAATACATACTATTATGTAACAGCATTTTTCAGTAATATTTTTCAGTAATATATAGAATAATTAGATCATAACTTACCGTAGATTCCGAAGTTGGGATATTCGTTTCAGATAAGGGAGAGGGGGGCTCTTCATGTGTATTTGGAGATTCATTGGGTGCCTCAGTGTTTAAGTCTGATTGGCGACGTTTGCGTCGTTCAAGCTCAGCCAACAGTCTTCTCTTAACAGGCCTAATTGCATTCCGACCGCCTCCGACTTTGTTGACCCAAGGGGTACTGGCAGTACCAATATTATCACACTGTAATGAAATAGCAATATAAGTATATTTATATATATATAATATAATATATATATATATATATATATATATATATATATATATATATATATATATATATATTATATATATATATATAATATATATATAAAATATCTATTGTAATAACATCTATGAATATAATAACGCTTAAGAAATAATATAGAAACTTACTCTCGGTTGAATCCTATTATCAATAGCTTGCGGATTAAGAAATAAGTCCATCTTTCTCTCAACTTCAAGTAGCGTTCGCACACATTCCTCATCATTATCCGTCGATATATCAAGAGCATCGCCATCAGTGTTCACTGGTACAGGAAGGGGTATTTCGTTCTCGGTCCCCCTAAGCATCTTACGCTGTAAAATAAAGATGAATATATATATATATATATATATATATATATATATATATATATTATATATATATATATATTATTATATATATATATATTATATATATATATATATAATAATAATATAATAATAATTTAACATCACTTACCCTTTTGCATGGTTTGATAGCATTCTGTCTTCGGCCATCATCAGCTTCGACTGCATTTTCATAGGTACCCACAGCTTCCGCTAATTCAACCTCTTCGACTACTTCTACGAGCACGGTTTCTGATACAGGTTCGACATCTCCACTGAAAGTGCGTTTTAGACCACGTT
>JABUQX010088294.1:12500-53209 GCA_015478945.1 Trachelipus rathkii
TTATGAGGGACATCGTCTATCGATTGGGCACCACTCGAGATTATTCGAAATACGAAGACCTTATTTACGCCATCAATCGGAAACGGTCCTACAGAGAACGCCTAGTGGAAGATATCGAGAAGGAGATTAGCCGCATTAAGGAGATTAGAAATCAAAATCTAAGATTCCAAATATCTGTTATTTGTTGATGAAGAATTTAATAAATAGTGTCTTTTTTAATTCACGATCAAAAATACTGTTGATGGATTAAATTTACCCTTTAATAGTTTTATGTACATAGCGTTTTATATCTATACTTTTTTTTTATATTGTCTAAAATCATAAATTTAAGAGGGGTGAATATTAGCAAAATTTGAAAATTCTTTTTTATCCGAACACTTAAACAATTTTTTATTTGAATATTATTTACCTCAGTGGCGGAGTGTAAGACACGCGTCCATGGCCCATGCGGCCCAATCAAACTTTCCCATGCGGCCCCGCCAATGACAATTAAATAACTCAAGATAATTTATTTTGAACGTTATCAAATTAATTAATCAATCTATATATATATATTAATATATATATATATATATATATATATATATTATATATAATTTATATATATTAATAATATAATATTACTAATAAATATATATATATATTATAATATATTATATATATATAATATGATATATTATATTATATACCTACCTATATTGAAAGTCATTATTGAATCACGACGCTTCATATATATATACTAATTACTAATAATATCATAGTAAAAAAGTAGCCACAGATATAAAAAATCATTGCCATAAAATAATGATATTTTTAAATATTGCAGATAATTGAGAAAAATCGTACGGTCGTAGGTAGTTGGGTAAACAAATTTTGGAAAATTTTTTGTAAAGAAAGTGAAGATGAAAGAAAAAGTGAAAGATCTCATATATCCTTTTCGCTAATATCTATATAGTATATCACTCGAGTCGCTATTATCGAGCTTCACTGTCGCGCGTGTCAGTAAACTACTATTTCGGCGTAGTGAAATACGACGTTTTCTCGTAAATACTATTTATTCTATTATTTTTAAATTTTCAGCGCCGCCCTTTACCATATAAGGCGTAAAGAGGGGCGGTCAGAGGATATTCGAGAAGTAACGGTTCTATGTTATAAAGATTATAAATATTCTATCTATATGATCTAACCGTTATTATCTGAGCCGTGCTAATTTGAGAATGCGCGAAATAAAATAATATCTCGTTTGACTGCTCAAAATAGTATTATCGAAGTATATTACTGAGATATATCAATTATTTTTTTCAGCTAAGAACAATTTGACCAATGAAATATCGAGCATTAATATCAACATTAAAGAGTTTCAAAAGTCTTTGAGAACAACGGTCATTCTTCATTAACGAATATGTTTAAGTTATCCAAGTTCGTATAAGTATACAATATTATTTTCACTATGGCAGTATTAGTTATATGATAAATATTACTGATATTAATTTTACTCTAGTAAAGGATTAGAGGGTATTACTAGTAGTACGTAGTAAGAGTAAATATTTTACTTTTATTACATGAGTATACGTTGCATGAAATATCAGTGAATACAATTTAATAATTTTAGTAGGTTTGCGAAGAGTCCTAAAAAAACTCACATATAAAGTATCTTCATATAGCTACTATTTTCATTTTTTTCAAAATTATTCGGTAATTTGGTCAGTATAGTTTATTATATAACGTGTATTAAGTATATCGGATACATTATATGCTTTACTATTTGAATAATGGGAATTTTTACATGTGGGATAACCAAATCATGAGCTAATAGATTAGCAATATGTGCAGAGAATCCATAGCAGTTATAAAACGTGAGTCATTACATTGCATAAAGATATCATAATCGTATACTTTTCCATACTTCGAAAATTATGAAACATTCGGTATATATATATATACTATGGTATTAATAACAAGACTTCGATTCTCTCACAAGCTTGTTGGTTTTAATCTTTACGCCGGACCAGCAACTGAACGCCGGCAATTTAGTTAACTTTTCGATAATTGATGTGAAGTAATTAAGAATGAACGAATAATTTATTCTATATCTCAGGTGAGTTTCTCATTCGTGGAGGCCGCGTCAGTATCGTACCTATATACTTATTATTCATAGCGCCGAGCTAGCCGCGTTATGTTTGAGTTATTATATATTATCCTATTCACTATCACTACCTGAGTATCGTGTAGTTCGAAATCCCCACCTATATATATATATATATGAGTCAGAGTGAGTAGTAATAGTTGAGTACGTGACGGGTTTGTATTATCCATTTTAACCTAAATTATAGTTGTACGTATATTACTAATAATGCTATAGACTATAAGACTAGGTTGGAGATATGACGGTTAGTACATAATTTTAATTGACTATACACATGTGGAAATAGAATCTCATATAGATATGCGGCAAAAACAGCTGACATGCACTTTTGATATTGATAGAGTGCCGTATTTTACAGCAATTCTACCCAATGGTTTAAATCTGTTAATGTTGAGAGAAATTATCAAGGTATGTGTGGGTTCGTGTGCGACGTGACTGCGTCCATGCATAGGGACAACGTCTCGAAGCAGAGACTTACGCATTTTTGGTATATAAACATCTTATGATGTTCTGGATGGGTGTGAGTAGGAAGCTTCAGTATCTCGCCATAGCGAATATATATAGAGTGTGGGATACCATGCAATAGGACTCATGTTGCATTACGCGGGAAGGTGTGTATCAGAAGACGAGAAGCGAGGTATACGCAGCTATTTGAGATAAAGAATACAGGTTGCGGGTGTTGTGAAGGAATAGACAGGAGCGGATATATATAGAGAATAGTTTATATAGATTATGTTGAGTGGATCCTCTGGGTGCAGAGTCAGCTGAGGAGTGATGATGATAGATAGAATAATTCGATCTTTATGCTGTTAAATCGACAACAGTATACAGCGTTCATAATGAAGTGATGAGCTATGAGCTTTGAGTGTTATATGAGAGAGTTACGAGATGCTGAGGGAACGCTGTACACAGTGTAAACGATTGAATTATTTATAGACTGTTAGAGAGTGTGCTATATGAAAGAAATTTTCTGAGAAATGTGTACAAGTGTAGGTATATTGTTTGAAGAAGTGTATGCAAATTAGGAGTGTGTTTTAAAAATGGGATTTCATGAGATAACTAATCTGAGGATGGCTTGTTTTCGATCTGTTACTATATCGATTATACGTTAGTGTGTGCTTCGTTGATCGGGGAAGAGAGATTGATGAGCGAAAAAGGAATTGGCTTTACACGATAGAGGAGGGAGGAATCAGGCTAGTGCTGAACATTAACCATCAGAGGAACATAGCAAGCTAGTCGTATCGCTCAGCCGCCTAGCCTCGCTATATGTCGATGAGAAGGAGCTGATTAGGATGTCGAGAGCAGCGTGATTACTTCGGTGGAGGAACCTATCTCTGTGTTGTGTCATCATTTATAGCGCACCCGCAATCGTGAGTTATTTAGTGAGATAGTCGAGACGAACTGAGCACAAGGGCAATCTGGTGAGTGGTGCTTCAGAAGATAAGGGCCAAGTCAAAGGAAAAATTATACCGTGAGCAGACATAGCTGGAATGAATATGGTGAATAGAAAGCGAGAGTTAAAAAGGTAAGAAAACTTGTAAGCGTGTGCTTGAATGTCACTTGAAACAGCAACTATAACTGTGACACGAGTGTCAAAGTAAAAGATGCTTGGGAATTATAATTACAGCGGAAGATATAATATAGTACACATATTCTCATAAAGGTTATACCATCGTAGCGCGTATCACACACCAAGAGAAGCTATATATGATATACAGCAATCTAAGGAAGGCGTTCAGGAATTACAACTTGAGAGACTCATACTATAGGAAATAATTAGGAAGCTCTTCTGGAAGGAAGCGCGAAAGGTAGAGAGTAGTCAGACACAGGAGAAAATCTCGCTAAGCTTCATGAATAGGAACTAGGAGGGGACTAAGTGCTAATCTCTGAAGTGACTGAGCTGGACGGGAGAAAGAAAGGTGGAAGGCCTAAACCTAAAAAGGATAGCTGGAAAGAACACTGCTCATGAGAAATCTTGCCACGGATAACATACATTCGATCGAACGGCTGTGAAATAGTGATAATGATAGTGCGGTTTTAGGAGTGGGTGAGATGAATAACAGAATATGTAATTTATGGGGATGAAGGTTATTATTAGCACCTAATTAAAACGTTTGAAGCACGGTATGGGTAGGGTGAGAAAAGTTGAGAATGGTAGAAATCTGCAGGTATAGATGAAATTACTAAGAATAAGATAAATATTGATAGCAAATGGACGCGCAGGCGAGATATGTGACTCGGTGAGTTCCACGTGTGGTAAGTTCTATAAGTTAGAGTGGAGCGTCTTAGCTGGAGAGTGTATTATCCAGAAACGAATCCATAGGGAAATATGGTGAGTGTGTCGAGCGAATAATAACAATGTTCCCTTTAGCACCGATCCTTCGCACTCAGAGTGGCTATACTTCTTCGGTTACTTAACTATATCGTGGGAACCTGTATAATATTACTTTATTTTGGCATATCCCTAGCATTTTTAAGTTTATTGGTTGTTGTAGGGAAGGTATATTATTCGCCTTATTTTTCGTTCGAGCGCTCTTCGTCGTAGTAATCATTCTGTAGACTCAGTCAGAGCACGCATTAGCATTCGAGACGTGTTCGTATTTCGGCGTGTGGGCTGGAATAACCTACGATTACATCGAACCACTTATGATTTGCGCTGACAGAAAGACGCTGCCGTATAGAGATGAGTCTATTGTAGAGGAGTGTGCAGTGTAATCTACTTAGAATGTGAGAATTAACACGAGAGGATAAGTTTTGCGCAGGAAATGAGTGGGAGAAGAACGAGTTAATTAACTTTTAACGCGTATTTAATGTTTAATATGGATTATGCAACAGGCGTACTTATTATTGAGTTATCAATATTTGTCCTAGATTAAGAACAAAAGGATATACTGGTCTAGGTGTTATTATGTGTCTAAATAATGGATGCCGTGTTGTGAGATAGAGTTTAAAAATAAGTTCTCTCTTGAATTGCACATCCGTTAAAAGTATGTGTAATGACGATAGTGAGCGGTGTGTAAGAAGGGTAAATATTATTAATTGTTGTCTTATTAAATCGAGTGGTGTTTCGATGAGAGAGAGATTAAATTAGCTTGTATAATACAAGGGTTGGTGTTGTATATGATGCTCATTAGGTATTCAAAATATTGTATTATCACGAATGGTAATTGAGGTTATATTGTAACGAGAGAGAGTCTTGTAATATGGGATGAATAGCGCCAGAATTAATCTGTCTGAGAGCGATGTGCTCGAGAGATGGAGTTCTGAGGTGGAGAGTTTGCGCTACCCTTAAGGTCCTTCGCCGGACGAACGTTGGCAAATGCGATGTATATTTTTTGTTTCTGTTGATGGTGAATAACTGGATATAGAAGCATGTTTTGAGAGGAATTCGATACGAGATGAATATATACCTTTAGCAGTGCCTCAAAAGGTGTAAGGAGACGCGCCTGTGTGATACGTACTAGAAAACGAAGGCGTGTATTATGAAGGAGTGAGGACGTATAAGTTGAAATTGGTATTGTGAGTCTGGAAGCACTCTATCCAGTGCGTAAGTCTAATGCATTTATTGATATTATTTTAGTCAGCCTCAGAATTACCAAAATTATTGAGTTTAAAAACGAATAATTTAAAAATGAGATATTTATATTTTCGGTACATGAGATATGCGCATAAAGGAGCATACAGATGTAGTAGGAAAGTTGTATGAATAAGACTTTCCGCGCATTTCTCAATACAACAAAATCATCAAGGTTCATCGAGTTGTTCATATACGGGTTTGCGCTGATATGTGTCATTTAAATGCGTATGAGGTCGGAATGCACAAAAGGTACTACACATAACGTAATTCTCGAATGTTTGGGCAGAGTGGTCGATTTATCATGAGGCGCTTATTGATTTTCGTTATTGTGTTAATTTGTTAATGTGTGTAGTCTAAGACTCCAATATGATCTCGGAATAAAGCACATGTTTTAGTGACCAGTATCTTAATCCACTATAAGTTCCAAAATGTGTTCACAGAGATCAACTCTCGTAGAAGAGTATGCTCGCAATACAATGTGTCGCCAGAAGACTTGATAAAGAGATGGAATTGAACTGAGTTAAAGAAGAGAGTGTATGGATGTGATATGCTAATGAGTATATGAGACAGATACATACATTGAATAGAGTGTTGAGGGAGTGGTTAATGAGCTGGATGTGCTGGACAAAACGATGAATGATAGTAGGTCTCCTGCTCTAAGGCTGGTATGGTATAGACGGCGGTCAGTGAGTGAGTCGTCGTCTTGCGATACTTGCGAGAGACCGCTTGCAGAGGAAGGACGTACCAAGATAGCTTGTGACTTTCGCCGAATCAGAGGAAAGCTGTATGAGTTCGGTGACGAGTCCGGATTTGTTCTGAAGCGTAAGATGAAATGTGAGTTCATGTGGCAGAGAGAGACATAATTGTCCGGGCCATCTGATTGAGATCACGAGATATGGCGCGGAGTATTCTTGGTCATGGAAGGTTGCGTCTCTTTACTGGTTTGGCTGCACCTGGGCTGGCTCACAGGGGCGGTATTGAAGCCCATAATATGAGCGAGTGACGTATTTACCATACTGAGGGGTTGGTATACTTCCGAGAACGAGGAGTTCCGCAAATAACTCGAAACTAAAGAGTCGGGGGAGTGGAGTATTTCTCTCGTGTGAGATACGAGCTCTCACCTAATCTAAGTAGTGGTACGCATGATGGTGTCGCCGGTGAGAGCTGGCGTTTCTTGTTAGACGTCCTTGCTGCTACTTGTCTCTTCCTAGAAAGCCTTTTTTCTTTTTTCCGATTAACTTGCACATGTGTACACATGTCAACCTTATCATATCTCTTAATCCTTGGGCGCATTAAGAGGCACAGGTAATAGGAAAGAGACGAAGGATATAATAATTAAATCGATATATCTGATAATGTATTTATTTACTGAATATACTGAGATCGAGTAATGATGAGAAGATAATATTCATTAATAACTCTCACTGACAATAATAGAGTTAATATTGATCTAGTATTATTAGTATTGACCGCTCACATAGTAATACTACTATTTAAAATATTAAAGTATTTCGAGGGATACCAATTATCCATCGTGAGTGATAAGTATTATTAAAATTAACCTAGTGATATACTATAGACGAGAATCACTAGTATGCGCTATAATAATATCAATCTATATATATTAATTATATATATATATATATATATATAAATATATATATATATATATATACTATATATATATATATATATATATATATATATAATATATATATAAACACGGTATATAATAATAACCAATTTTTATAAAACTCATACCTATATAAAAATATTAAAATATATAAATTGTAAGGTAATTTTATCGGCAAATTAATGGTTTTTAAACTACCATAATAAAGAAGGAGTTTGCGTGAGTACTGTTGCTAGGTGAGATTTTCAATTATTGCGAGACCACAGAGAGAGATAACGTTATGGATAAGATGCCAAATTTTAGACCGAATATTTTGAGCTGGTGGATATTAAGCTTGAGAAAAAGACAACAGCCAGAGAAAAAAGGTTGCCGTGGAATTCGAAGAAAAGTTCAACGGTAATGCGAACTATACAAAAATAGTCGCGTATTCACCTCTGGCAAACATTTGATCTAAATTATCAAAAGATTAATGGGTTCCAAAAATGTGAGTAGCATCCCGTAAACATAAGAAGTAAATTCGAATTCAGCTTTTAGCGATTTGAGAGAAACGTGACACGTACGTTGTCTTTTCTTGTGTCGCAGTTGTTACGTGTGCTCTCGGTGCGTGAGAATTAGGTTCAGACACAGAAATAACTTCTCAATCGTGCAACGCACACTAGATGAGAAAGGAGGCAAATGCCATCTATTCTCTTTATAGACTCAGGTCCTGAAAGGAGTAATGAAACATCTTATTTCTAATGGTTCTCTTATCTGTCAACATCTTTTATCCTCACGCGTGCTATCACGCTTAAAATCTTATAACTAATATAATAGGTCAAGCCTTTAAAGAGTATGAGCATTTATAGTAATCGAGAGAATCGAAAAGTACTCAATATCTTTCTTTTACTATACTACCTATCTTCCCGGATACTTATTGATCAAAGGTCAAGTCCGCTACTGTAAGGAAATACGTTTTTTATCTCACTAATAACCCGTTTATTATCTTAAAAAGTAGGTTTCGATCTGATCGTTTATTATTTTGTACGAATTGACATTACTAAAACGTTCAGTAATATATGAGTTCTACAAAAGAAAATAATACTGAGCGGGGAGAAATGCCACTCTATTAGATGATCACGTGATTAATGCTTTATTATCCTTTATATGCGATAAATTTGTATAATTATTTTTATAAACACTAGCCGACGAAGGCTTAATTCCTTCACTAATCAACTAGACATTAGCTTTTACACGAGTACGAAAACTTCATCGAAACTCCCTAACTGAAATTCTTATGTCCTTAACATTAATCTTCTTTACGCAATCCAGTCGACTGGAGAAAAAAATTTCTAGCATGGATGTCTGATCTAGCCCTGCGCATATAGTCAAATTTGTTATTGGCATAGAGAGATCGGACAAGAAACATCACGAAGAAAATGTTAAATTAAATATTATCTTCTCTGCGTAGCGCGGCGTGAGCAACTGCTACAACATCTCCACGTAGAGCTCGATCATTCATCCGACTTTTGTCTCTTTAATTCTGACACTTTTATAACAGAGTCTACGACTTTTGACTCTATTTAATTCTGACACTTTCTGACTTTAATTATATGGAAAAGGAGTATTATCAGTAAACCATGGTGTACATGGCCAAACAAAACGGGACTAAATATCCTACATAATTCTAGACCTCCATCAAGAGCGGCATTTGGCAGAGCTTTTCTTACCCTTTGGTGTTTCGGTTATACTTTAGAATAACTTTTCCGGTTTAGATAATTTATATCATGATTATTATATGAGACTAAACTGTGAATAGAAATTATTCGACACACCAGAGAATAGTAGCAGAGCGAGAGTGATCATTGAGAAATATTACAACTCGCGTTCTTAAGAGATTAGGTTCAAAAGAAGATATATATATATATATCTGTAAAAATATATACATATACAAAAAAGCAAAATATGTCCTCAATATTAATAAAATATAAAAATCCTTATTCAAGATATATGGAGCTTATCTAGTCCAAGGTGCCAGAGATAATCACAACTTCTAAACGAAAATAACTAGGTATTCCAAATATAAGTACATTGAGCTAGGCGCAAAAAATGAACCTGTGCTTCTAGATCCATTCATGCTGGATCCTCTATTTAACTGAGAGATGATGCTTGTTTAAGTTAGAAGAATTAATTTGAATTCATAATTAAACTTATAGGAATACATACAATAGACCATATTTATTTGAAATATTTATAGAGTTAATACTACGTTTTTCAGACTTATAACATGGAAGTCTTAAACTATATATTTAATAAACACATATATTTAACACTTTATCCGTTTATTCCATGAGAAATTCAATTTAATTCGTTATATATAGATCTCTATATGAGAATATTAAATTTTGTATCTAGCTCAAATTGAACTTAATTTAAATATATGATCGTCATATATGAAAAACTATAATCAAAGAACGCATGGGTGAAAAAGTGAAAAGAACTATATATTTAAATAGATTATATATAAATTTTACAATGTTTTTTATTTCTATCCTATTTGAAAAGATTCTCTTATAATTTCGATTATTATCTTTATATGAAGTTCAGGATCCACAATATTTTTATATTCACATATTATATTGGGGGTTAAAGCATTCATGTGAGATCACCACAGATTGACTATAAAACCTCATGAATATTCTCTTTGTTCTCTAGTTTTCCGTTTGAGATTTCCAATATTCTTAGAAACTCAAATACAAATTATTGATCCCATTAATTAAATTATAATAAATATTAAAAATAGAGAATATAATTATATGGTATAGTGATTTTTATATAGTATTGATGTCACAAAATGTAAATTAAGCCAAATTATTTAAAAATAAGTTTTTGCACTGTGTGAGTTATTATTGTACTATGTTTAACGATCTGCTTCTGCAACAAGAGCAATTGCATACATTAATTTCTTCTTTTTAGGCATGTCCAATTAATCATTTATGAGATGACTAATGATAATTTCATTTTCACATTTCATTTTTCATACTCTAGAACACGATTATCATTATAAAAAACTTTTCATTAACGGTTTTTATTATATTTATTTTATTTAATATTTATTCATTTTATTTATCTTATGATACGGTTGATCGTGCTAGTTAAAGAAGAACTGTTTGTATCCTTGCCATTCTCACAGTGTTTAGTCGAATGTCAACTTATACCATCCCATAGTAAAATATTTGACATGGTTGCAACTTCTCTTTTTCACACGCTATTGAATGGCATGTTTCTCACGTTCTTTGTATCCATATTCGATAATGTACGTGAATTTTTTCTGCGGACCACACACACACACTAAATTATTTATCAATAATACTATTATTATTATTATCATATCTAATAATTATTGTAATAATTTACCATTGCGGCAACAAATAGGCAGAGAAGACATTCATTTGATTTATACAATCTAGGGGTCAATATCAAAGAAGGGTTAATGTATTGATGAGGTATTATAATGTGAATGTAACTTATATTGTTATTTGTTATTTGGAATTTAAGAAAATTATTATTATTTAATTAATTTTGCTGTTATTTGATTTTATATAATCCCTAGTATTTAAATATTAAAAATTCGTTATAACCCGCTTAGTATATTCTGAGATTGTTGCAGATCAGTTTTTGAGGTAAAGATTAAAATAAAAATATAATAAATAATTTACATAAAGTAACTACGTTTGAAGAAAAGCCTCTTGACCAGCTATATCTATTGTTTCATCATCTGCCTAAAGAATATGTTTACTTGTTTTGTGCCCGAACTCGAAGCGTAAGTGGGGACCTTTAAGATTTCTTTACGTCGATATTTATATTAGGAATTGATATTTAGGTATTCACATATCATTAATTGTTTATTTTTTCTATGTTCTTAATTTTTCCTAATTTTCATCATACCTTTATCCGTGAACTTTTCGTTTTTTTTCCTCAAAATACGATAGTGACGTTTCGTAAATTCCGAGACGATACTCGGAAGATATCAATCGAGACGGGTTTCCTCTACGGGTCACTATAATACTAATGAATGACGTTTCTCGATTACCTTAATAAAACCGACCTCGAACGATCAAACGGCAATATTTTCAGGGATGAACTTTTGTTAGGGTATTAATTATTTTTTATAGTGACGTTTATTCTGTACCGTTTATAAGTCGAAGGTATAAGTTGAAAAAATTTGAAAAAAAAAATCTTTTTGATATACGTCGTGCATGAAGAGCTCTAGGGATCAAGTCCTTTTGAGTTATAAACCGGTTCGATGAAACGTCACTATTGGAACTATTATTACGCTAACGTTATTCTAAGCGTAAAAAATGGATTCTAAACGCGTAGAGTCATTTATTTTGGGCTTTTACGAAACGTCACTATATGACGAGGACGTTTCCGAGGTAAATGGGCGTCGTGCAATATTTTTTATTATTTTTTAATTTAGTTTACTAAATTATAATAGTTTAGAAAAATGGAATTTAAGGAGATAAACTATAAAAAAAATTAATATAATATATAGTATAGAATTCCTAAAGATAATTAAGAATTTAAGAAAAATTAAGAACGAAGAAAAAAAATATCCAATATGTGAATAACTGATTATTATCAATTCTTTACAGACTTAGATTCCGTAATTATTTTTTTTTTGGTTTCTCTCGGGAAAAAAACTCGCTTAAGGAACAAAAAAATTATTTTGCAAAATTTCCGAAAGTAAAGAGTAACGTTATTTAGTGCCCTGAGTGCCCCGAGTGAACCGTAGGAGGGTACCTTTAATATTTTTTTTACGCTAATTTTTAAGGTGTAGCAAAAAATCGCTCAAAGCCTATAGGAAATGTGCGTCTTGCGTTGTTTTTTTAATTAATTTTTGTTTAGTTACCTCTAAAAATTATTTTTCATAGAAAACTGAATTTAAGGGAGGACTAATATTAAAATAAATAATAGTAAGATTCCACACTTCCCTCGAAAAAAAACTCGCGTAAGGAGAAAAATTTATTTTAACAACCGCTCTCCCGAGAAGTAAAATGTTACGTTATTTTTTGCCCCGATCGAAGCGTAAGTGGGGACCTTTAAGATTTCTTTACGTCGATATTTATATTAGGAATTGATATTCAGGTATTCACATATCAATATTGGTTTATTTTTTCCAATGTTCTTAAAATTTTCCTAATGTTTTCATCATAACTTCATCGTAACTTTTCGTTTTTTCCTCGAAAATCACGATGAGTGACTTTTCGCTAATACTAGACGATCCTCGGAGGGATCAATCGAGCTCAGTTATATCCTTACTACCGTATATAGACGTCTACTATACATTATATAATATAGAAATATAGATTCTCGATATCCATATAAAACGACCTCTAGAGAGATATACGTTCAAACGGCATATAATTTAACGGTTTATAGTTTCAACTATCGATTAAGTGATAATTTATTATATATATTAATGGTTATATAGGATTATTATTATTTACTGTAATACCTGTATATTATAAAGTTCAGTCAATGAGTAATAATAATAGAGTAAAAATTATGACACGAAAATTATATTCAATTTATTTTATCTCAGAAAGGTTCAGAACTTATTATTGGAGAGCGTAATTTTTGGATTTTAAGACTTTATTGAGTTATTAATATAACGTTTTTCGATGAAACGTCACGTAGTGGTGTGAGAACTATCCGGAATACGCTGAGAAGAGATATCTTTTCTTAAGCTTTACAGAGCACATGGAGTGTAAACGCGTAAGCAGATTTATTGTGGAAGTGTAGCCTGTGGTAAAGTCACACGTCACATATAATATCCGTGGACCCGAGGTAGGAACTCTTCCCGATAATGAAGTTCGTCTTGAGTGAGAGTCTGCATTGTTTAAACTACATAATGAATATGTAAATTAATATGTATATTTTTTATTATAACTAAATATCATTATAGTTAAACATCCTTAACGTTTAGTAAACAATACGCTCATATAAATAATTCTATGAGTCATCGGTAGAAAATTGACAAATTTCAAAGGGCGACTCTAGAGTGAGAAAGAGGAAATATCTGAGAGTACTCAAATATATATTTAATAGTAAAAATAAATATAGTAGTAGGTCTTAGTATATTGTCTAGAATACAAAATAGGAGAAATTTACCAACAATATAAAGCAAGACAATACAAGACGGAGATGCGATGTAGAATAAGGTTATAGAAAGTGATAAACAAAAGGACACAGAGTATATGCTTACACCCTGATTCATCCATAAAAATTGGCATTTACATGCACCTTTGAGTGACCGTCCAAAATTCAACTGAAAATATTTATGAATTTTTCTCTATTCGCAGATGATTTAACTTCCAGTCTATTCACAGACACTGAAGATGCCATGCATAGAGCATGAGAAATATATTGCCAACATACTCGCTTACTACAAGAAACACAAAAAATAATACTTAATTCTTTGTGGACAAAATAATCCTTGTAGAGAAGATGTTGCCTCCCGAAAAGTAGAGAGTAACGTTATTAGTGCCCCGGTGAACCGTAAGCGAGGGTTACTTCAAACTGAATAATATTAATTAGATCTAGTGTCAGTAGCTGTCGAGAAGTTCTTTACACTTATATGGTGCTAAGTCAGAGTGATTGATTTATGTACAAAGAAAATAAGATATCGCACGTATCGAAGGCTATATCACTATTCACAGAGGACAAGTTCATTATATATCTGCTGTTAACTACGTGCGCATCTGCTTTGTTTTTTTATCATACGAGTTTTATTTATTAATAATATATGTGATTCTTACTAGTTCAATCGCAAGTATCTAAATAATTCTAAGGTTTCTCTATTCTGGAATAAAATTCAAGCATAAACTTTGAGTGATTTATTAAGAGAGTTAACTAAAGATTAAAAGAAAAGATAATTGATGAGATAAATGTTCCTACTTAAAAAGATCATTTGATCACCTTACTACGACTATGTACGCCCTATAACAATGACAGACAAAGGAACTGACATTAGGAACTGCAGGAGTAGAAACAATCTAATTTTTTGTGCCTTAGATCATCTTATCACCTCGATCAATAAGATAATATAAAGTTTGTTATATCGAAAGATGCTTATTTTCACTTTCTTGATATGAGCCAACACCGATGGTGATCCGATATTATTCGTAGAGAGCAAAGTGTGGGAGTATGTGAATAAGTAATTTCTTTTACCACCCGTATCGTACAATTATCTATATTATAAAACCTGTAAATGGAAATCTGTAAATAAAGAACTCATAACATAGAAGTATCTATCGAATGATCTACATACATGTGTTTTGCATATATTTTATCGTCACTGTCCCCAGTCAAATTTATGTCTCAACTCTTCTAGACTATTGTTATTACAATCCATAAAAAAGGTGGAAATAAAGCACAGTTATTTGAATTTCGTTTTATCTTTCACAAAGAATTGATACTAAAGTTTTGAAAAAAAAGGGACTAAATGCTGCACAGTTTCATCATAATTTTACATAGAACAATCACATCATTGAATAAGACTTTGAACCTCGCTATCAGAGGGGATTCAGATAGGTCGCAAGAGTCACTTGAAGAGAGAAGTGTGGCTATCAGCTACGAGTTGTCTGTCAATATCTAACCATTTCTCATGAGTTAACATAATGACGGTATATACTCGATTACACTCCATAAAGAACGACATACACTCAATAATCAGTAATCAACAGCATCTAAATTTTATCTCAGGCGTGCGAATGACAATAATCTGTGATGTGAATTGCTCGCTATTAATTATCTATTTTTACTACCTTAAACTCTGAGGATGACAGCAGAGGTTTGAGAGACGATCTTTATTCTGTTTTCCCGTTTTATAAGTCGAGGTATATTACAAGAAGAGCTGAAGATTGAACATAATTGTTTGGATAGATAATAAAAATATTGAATTATAACAATATATGTGTCACACGAGAGAGGAAGTCGTACAGATAGACTTCTAATTATTGGAGAAATACGAAGAGATTCAATATTGAAGTATTATAGAGCCTTACTTTGAGTTATAGTAAGTTAGAAACCAGGAGTATACACCGATGACTAAGACTTTATATGTTTCTTCACTTTGAGAGGATGAATAATAATTAGCTTAAACGACGTTCAGAATGGTAGGACGATAAAAAATGATGGATTCTTGAAAAATTCAGGAGCGATCTTATATTATTATGTGAGAGGTCAGTTAAATGTGATTATATCGCGTAAAGTCGACAGATACTACAGAAAGTAAAGGTACGATATCGACGTTTCCGAGGTAAATGGGCGTCGTGCATATTTTTATTATTTTTTTAGAGTATTATTTCACACAAAACCTATTATGCGAAAAGAATTGAGCGTAAGAAAACCATTGGTAAAGATTTTAAGCGAACGGAAGGACACTTCTCTATCTGAAAAACAAGAAACCAAGGTGAAACTCACCTTAAGTTTTTGGTATCTGTACTATTCCTATGTCAGTGACGGAATCCCGGACCAAGAGAGATTACACTAAGTTACATATATAATGATTCTATATTATAGTTAGAAACTTGATTATAGTGAAAGTGACAAGCGAGAGAGTCTTCGTTATACAGGAGCTACACTTAGATTCAGTGAAGTAAATAATAATAATGTTTAAATAATTTGCAGTACAGGTATGTAAAAAGGCCAAACAGTCCTATAAAACTGATACGAAAATTTATTTTTTACCAGCATCCGCCGAAAATGGCATATTATTACTAAATACATGGAAAAGAAGAATTACTATAATTGGGAGCAATTCTTTAAGACGTATAGATTATGCCGTAGAAAAAGCTATTAATTTTTAAACTATTATTATTGGGCATCTACTCTGGGAAAAAACTAAGGCAAAAATCAAGTTGTATCGACACACATCTCTATTCTATGTCACAAGTTCTCCTCCCCACGAATAATGTACGACAAGAGAGAATGTAACTGTTCAATTTTCGATACGCCAACCTGTGAAACGCATTGATAGGAAATGAGGTAACCCCATTGTTCGTGAGTTGGAAATTTAGAATTATAAAGAATATTTAGTCCTTCAAAAAAGTGTTAACGTCGAGATAGAACAGTTTTTACGCGTGCTCACGAAATGTAAGCCTAAAGGAAATGATCGGCGCACTGGGTAATGCCAGTGCTGACACGTAAGCTATTTTAGACATTATATAGTTTTGTTTATGTATTATCCTTTTGTTATAAAGATTAGAGAAATCTTTAATTATGGTTATTGTTATCACAATAAAAAAAGTTTCAACTGTGCACATATATTTATATTTTTTATTTCACTAAATATATATTATATTAGTAATATAAAGTTACTGCGTGTTCCTGGGCCCGGATTTTTGACACAAATTCCGGCGAACCGAAAGAAAAAAACGACCACCAAATAGAGAGTCGTCAAAAAAGGTTACGAACAAATTTATTGTTGCCACACCGATTATCTCTCCGGTGAAGTAACATGTTCGTTACTTTTGTGCCCATCGAAAGCGTAAGTGCGCGTCGATAAATATAACTTTATAATGATTTACTCTTTACGTATCGATATTTTATGAATATATTTAATATTCTTATATTTCATTATATATCACATATCATTATAATTGTTTATTTTTATTATACTTAATGTTATATATATTTTTCCTATATATTATTTTCATACTCACTATAAAGATCTTAGAAAATATTTTAGTCTTTCGTACCTGAAGATATTAATTAAACGGTTTTTAATTACCTATACGATCCTCGGAGGGGATCAATCGTGAATCGAGGACCCTATAGGTTTCCGTCTACAGGCGTAAACTAATATAATAATATTATAATTTACGTGATTCTCGTGAGATTAGCCCAATATAAGAAACGACCTCGAACGAGTAATAGATCACTAAATTATTGTTTCAGGTGAGTAAATGATATTCTAATATATAAGTTATATATAAGTAGCGTTTATATTATTATTATTAATTTGACGTTTTATTCTGATTTTCCGTTTATCAAGGGAAAATTTATCAAGGTCCTGCAGAAAAAATATTGTTTCAAAATAGTTACTTCTACCGTAGAACACTTTTTTGTAGAAACGCCGATAGAGCCAGCACATTACTCATAGATATACTTTTTGAGTTATCAACGTTACTATGAGATGAAACGGCAAATATTTATTGGAACTTATATATTAACGCTTAATCATAGAAGTATCTAAGCGTAAATATTAGATTCTCATTTAGATAACGCGTAGTAGTCATTTATATTATTTGCCTTGTAATGATAACGTTATACACTGATATGCGACGACTTTTCCAGGTAAATGGGCGTCGTGCTATATATTTATTATTTTAAAGTTTTTTTAATTTTTATATAATTCTCAGTATTTATATCCATAATATATATATCTTAGAAGTATTTTATTATTTATCTGTGAAGAATTATTAATGGGTATGGGAAAATGGATTTTAATTATACCTATTAAAAAAATATATATTTGATTAATAATAACAATTATAATAGTTTATGTAATAGCTATGTTATTGATTTATAATTATTAATAAACTTAAGATAAAAAATAAAAATATCTAATAAATTATTAATACAGATATTATTAATTCTTTACAGACTTAGATAACGTAATTTATTTATTTTTTTTATTGGTTTCCTCTCGGAAAAAACTACCATTATCCCACTTGTATAAGTGGAAAAATATTTATGATATTGCACATCGCTAAGAAGTTAGTGTTCCAGTTATAGCGTGCACTTGAGTTAAAATAATAAACTATCCGTTTGATGCAATATACGTTAATTATTTTAATATCTCACTGATTAGCAAAAAATTGAGAGCTACCAATCTTCTTCACACTGCAAATCTGCCTTGTAGTTATTTTTTTTCATTTAATTTCTATGTTTGGGACATGGACGTTGGATGTGATCTAGACTTGTGTATATTTGTTTTGATCTTTTTAAAGGGAGAGTTTAAGGGAGAATAAAAAAAAGGGAGACTTTATAGAGAGATATTTAAAGTGAAACAGTATAGTATTACTCGACGCTATAAAATATTTTGCAAATATTTTCTGTAGTAAATATACATTGTTTTTTCCATGTGTGTTTGTGTAGTTTTCTTGGCGTCTGTGTGTCCTTGTCTTTATTATTCTAATCTATATCATTTATTGTCTTAGTACCATCATGAGAAGGAGAAATATAGAGAGAGAGTTAAGCAGATAATACACATATATGAAAACACTATTAGACTTATAAAGAAGGTGTGAGAAAAACTCACTAAATATCTATACTGAGAAGATAAATAATTATAATTATATAGTAGATAACATTACACTGGCCTCAATAAAGAAAACACCGCTAAAGGAAGGAAAAAATTAGATTTGTCAATAACATTTCTCTCACTGAAAGTAGTATAAAGTTACGTTATTTTGTACCCCGATCGAAGCGTAAGTGGGGAACCTTTTAAGAGATTTTTACTGTTATACTATATAGATATTCTATTAAAGAATTTGTAAAACGTAGTTACACTTATAATTTATGTTTATTTTTTTATTGTGTTTGTTCTCGAATTTTTTCTATAATTTATTATATTCGTATATCTATAATACTTTACTCTTTTCAGGGATTACTTTATCATTTTATTATTTTTTCAAATAATCATTACGTGATGAACGCCAATCTTTATATTTATACCTATAAATACCAATAGTATATATATATTATATATATATATATCTATATATCCTACTATTTATATTTTACTATATATATATATATATCTATATATATATATATATATATATATATATATATATATATATATATATAGTATATATATATATTATAAATATATAGTGCAGGGGTGGCTCTTGTAGCAATCATAGGTGGTTTTACATTTGACATTTCAAACAATTATATTATATATATAAATATATATTATATATTTATATAATAGGTATATATATATATATATATATATATATATATAATATATATATATAATAATATATATATATCTATATTATAGTATTATATATATATATATATTATATATATACATATAGAGGTGGGCAGGATATTCCGGTCCGGGCGGAATTTGACATTTTTTTTCGTTCCGGTTCCGGCCGGAATATTTCAAAATTCCGGCCGGAACCGGAATTACTAATATACTTCTGAGAAAAAAATTTGATGGAAGGGATTTATTTTAACATAACCCATAGCCCTTCTTTTAACAAAATAAATAAGTAGCCTTGTGTAGCATTCTTACAGTGGATTACATATCTACAGTAAAACGTTCACAGTATGGGCAATATTTTTAACTTTTTCCTCAAATATATTTCCTGCTTCTGAAAAATGAAAATAATTTCTTTGAATATAATGGGGGAGACTGGAGAAGGAGAGTAATTTTTTGGCTGGTACTGCTATGTTTGGAAATTTAGCTTTGTCACTTTCCCCCAATTAAGTAATTCTTCTTTCCAGATTAAGAAATTGTTTCTGTGGTAAAAGAAATTTCAATTTCTCTAAGAATTTCACCTTTTTTGAAGAGACATGGATTTTTTCCCTTTTTTTCCTTTTACACTAACAGAGGCTCGCTGTCACTTTCACTTTCATTAAACTTATAAAAACTAAGTACTTTGCAGTAATTTCTTTTCTTAATGCTCCTGAGATTTTGGAGGTACTTGGCAAAAACTGAAGTCATTGCAGAATAATGGCTTGTGTCTGAAAATGGACTTGGATTGACTCATCGCCTGAACGCTTCTTCTGGTACTGCTACTATCTATTATCACTTTCTACCTTCTTAAATTATTTGCATATTTCTTCAAGCTTCCATTTTCTACTCAATTCTCTTATTTCATTAGAAATAAAGTCAGTTTTGTATCTTGGTTCTACTACAAGTATTAAAACATTTATCTTGTTTTGATATATTAGGTCTATTGATCCTTTCTCTTCCTTTTTATTCATAAACCTAACTCTAATGCCTTCAGCTCTTCTTTTAAAGTCTGAACTCTGCTGTCATCCTGCAGAGTTTGAGAGATTATCTGAAGAGCTCAATATGGAGAAAATAATTGATATAATTGATTTGCTTTATAGTTTCGTAACCATGAGAAATGGTTGAAAACTCTTAGAATTTTTTCAAAGTATTTGCATTTATTAGCAGTCAAAGCTAAATGATGGATTGTTCTATAATATAAACTTAGTCAGACGGTGGATGATACTGATATTTTTGGATGGCAAACCTATCAATTTCTTTTGTAGAATGCAGAGTCCATGTGGTGTGTGCTGTTCATCCTATCTGTATCGTAACATTTTGAATTGGCATAAGTGGGCTTGCAAGATTGTGATCCAAGTCTCTTTGTATTCTTTAAGTTCATTACAGCTTAAATGATTGAAATGTGTCTAAATATTCCTACATTTCTTTATTAAATCAACACTGTTCTTTGAGAAATAAGGCATCTTTAATAGCAAATTGAAGTTCTTTAATAGTAAATATAAAACAAGAAAAAACACCTATTGTGTATCCCTGCTAATAATTATGATTAGTTCCAAGCTTCATGTTAAATGCTACATCTCGAAGGATCAAATGGATTTTTGTTAGGAGGAATTTCCCAATTATATACTCATAATCTCCATAACTCAGTAAAGTATCTAATATTCAGATTGCGCACAATGATATTTGAGAGACGATATAAGATAATCTCTGTTGGGTGCATGGAGTCACTAATTCAATTTTTTAAAATCTTCGCGTAGGTAAGCCAGGAGTGGCCAGGTTTAAGAAATATAAATGTACTTGTTTGCCACCGTATGTGAGTTTTAGCTCTCTAAGTCGATCTGGATCAAGGTAAAATGAAATAATCTGATCAGACCTTAGAAAACTCTCGACAACTGCTGATCATAAATTTGTTTATCTAGTTTGAAGTTGGCAACATACTATCTTCTATTCATAAATAAATATCATACCTATAGTAATATCATATTTTTTTTTGTTGAAGGATGGGCAATAAGTTTCTAAGACTCTGCTCTTCTAGTGCTGTGAGAGGAGGCTGTTACTCATTGCTGATGAAGATTCATAAGTATTTCTTGCTTATTTGGGTGGTCCTATTATGATAATCCGGCTATACATCTTATATATATATGATGAGACGGAGATACTCCGGTCAGAACTCACATATTAATCCTCACGGCTGGCGTACGACTCTTTTCCTAGCCTCATGGCTGTGTTTTCACAACATTTGGTGCGTATTCGTAAAATAACAAGACTCTCCCTTTTGACCTATTAGTTAAGTACTATTATGGTATCTTGGTCATGATTATTTATCCCTATAATGAAATGAGTTTCTTCTCATATGCTGATCCATGAAATGGGTGAATTTTTCCCGTAGCTAGGCTCGTAGATTTTTAAGTGTTTGGTTAAGAGATTGAGCAATAATATTTTATTCTTTTAATTATCATTTTCTTTGTATATTATATATCGAAATGATAATGTCATAAGCTACATAATTACACCAGTGTTTCTGTGCCCGCATATTTTATGTGAATTTCCGAGATAGAGTGTTCCGTAACCGAGGACCCCGGAACTAAAAAATTATACAGATTCTCTGTGTTATCTCCCTAATATAAGTATTATATTATAGTATATACTAGTATATTATATTATAATATATTATAGAAAATTTGGTAGAAAAATTAATAAGGAAGAAAAAATAAAAAAATCTATCAATATAATGTTGAATAACTTATTATTAAGCTATAAAATTCATTTAACAGAATTAGATTCTAAGGATATTAAAAAAACAGAAAAAATTTATTTGCAACATCTCCCGAAAATGTTAATATATAATAATTATTGATTTACTTATATATAGTATATATATATATATATATATATATATATATATATATATATATATATATATATATATATATATATATAATATAATATACCGTAATAGAGAGTGAAATGACGTTAGTGGGGACTTGTAAGATTACCCTTTTATTATACTAGTATTAGATAATATATAATTTATATAGAGATATTATGTATTTATACATATATACGTATTACACTAATAATTTTATTAAATTATGATTTAAATATTTATTTTCTATGTTATTTATTATTATATTCTCACTATCTTTCTTTCATCATAATTCATAGCTCGTGGAGTGGTATCGTGTGTTACGATTTTTTTCCCTCAATATATTAATATACTGTAAACCTAAGTTCGATTCTTAATATAAGCTGAGTATAAATTACCTTATGTAGCAAGATTCCTTTCGTGTCGCGTTACCCGATTGTGACTACACATGAGGGAGTATTTAGTCTTATCTCGCATCAGCATCTTTGTTTAAAATATAAAGAAAATTATAACTATAGAAAAAATGAAGAATAATAATACGAGAATTCTTTATATTCACAATATACGGACAAGATGGGTATCTTAATATCGGACGGGGTATTAGTTGCAAACAAATTGTACATATAAAAGTGCAAAACTTTTTGGCATAACTTTTGACTCAAATTTTATTCTCTATATTTTTATTATTTTTTTATTTATTTAAAATTATGTTGTATTGGTGATATATTTTCCTCGCTGAGATGTGTGAGACCAGCGCAGAGATTTGATAGAAGTTTCTCATTAGATGGTCAAAGGTTTTTTAGCTTGAGGTTAGTGATCTACATGGAAATGTCCCAATTATTAATAAGAGAATAATGATGAAGATCTTTAATCCACGTTATTGATGGATCTGAAAAATCTTATAAATTTTCTGTCAAATGACAAAACAAAATATCTTTATTAAAATATTTTTTATGATTTATAGTTTATATATGAGTTTTCCCACTGCGATTAATTTTCGTGAGATTAAGTTTTATGTGATCATAATTTAATTAAGTTCAATGTGACATAATAATACCTTAAATCTTTAAAATTAATTTCTCAGGATAGAGTGATCACAGCCATTATATACGACTGTATATAAATTGTTATCGATAAACTATGATCCAAGGTTATCAGTTCATATGACTCAAGAATTACGAAATGTCAAATTGTATCTCTCTTTTCTGCGCGCTGCTATTTACGAATCTCTTAAGAACACATTCAATATAATATGATCCGCTAGGAATGTTCAGACACAGGTGTATTGTAATCTCTCTCCATACTTGGTAGTGTGATAGAATTATTTTTTTGGGTTTAAAGCTTACCTTTAACTGTGTCATATGAAATAATTCTACATTAATCATTTATTATTACTGTTACGGTAGGAACCGATAAAAATAAATGAGCTTATTTCTTTTGTGTTATTTTCATATCTATAGAGACAATTGTATCTATTTAGAACCTAATCCTGAGAGAGCCGAGTAGAGAAATCACTGATATTGTTGCTAGCATTGTGTGTAGGAAACAAGTCAGGTGTGAGTGTATATCTTAATAACTTGAATTAAAACTGGAGAAGATAATAATTACTAATATAATATTATGACAAAGTAAAAACAAACACAAAGGGTATTAAAGAAAGCTCTGGCCAAAAGACAATCAGATACTAGTATGGTATATGGTTCCTCCAAACTGTGTGAACGCCGTCAAACAATTTTGGTTGTTCACGTTCTCCTTCTCTCTGCTGAGATCGATGAGAACGGAAAATAAAATAAAAAATATATCTTTTTAAAAACAGTAATTTATGTTTAAAAAATGATGATATGATCTATTGTAGCTTTAAGCGCGCCTAGCAAATTATTTATATTTTTGAATTTACTATTGTTTGTATCATATCAGACCATGAACTTTTGACAATTGAGGCCTAGCAATCTCATCAGTTCTTATAAATTTTCTTATATATATGCTCCAGGCTGAGTATGCTAAATAATCCGCGAAGTCTAGTCTTCGAGAGAGAAGCATGTCTTATTCCTAATTATTTTCTTATTCTAAATTAATAAACTGTTAAATAATTTATTAGTATGTTATCATACTTATTATAATTATATATATTATATTATATTACAGATATAAAGAGGCAAAATCCTGGGAAAATTATAGTACTTTTGGTCTATACTAGTTGAATCCCTATATACCACCAATTATCACATCCTATATTTATTTACGTTGATAATGTTTCTAGGTATAGAGGCCTACGTTAGAACGTAGAGATAGTCTGTATCTTTATAGGAAATATAAAACTTATTGTAACAATTTCAAATACTTAAAAGGGGGTGACTTCGGCCAAAACTTAATAAAATTAAAGTTCACAAGGGTGCAGGGAGCGAGAGAGCTGTGTGTGCACTGAATATAATGCACTTAGAAACAATTATCTCTGATTCATAGTTAAGATTTACAAATATAGGTCCAAACATGGTATCCCCAAATTTTAAAGAACCTTAAGAGAAAGTTTCTTTCAGACCTTTTCAAAAAAATGCTTTTGCTCCTTGTACCTACTCATTAGTTGATCCTTCAATGAGAGTACTATGTTATTTAATAGTAATCTCTACCTTGAGAACAAATCTACAGAGAGAGGAAATAGAAAAAGTTCATCTTTTGAGCAGTTGCCTATAGTTTAAGACACTGAAAATCTGATATTTACTTATCTCATATTTTCTTTGACGAGACTCCATTAGATTTTTCTCCGGATACCTTTATATCTTTTTGATATATTTTTAGTTACTTTTTAGTTTTTGTTACAGGTGTACATGAGCGAAATATAATTAAATTAAATAAGATTCGTCCAGTCTTATCCAGGAGAGTTAACTATATGAGTTTCGAGATATTCTCGCAACGTTATCCCATATGTCTTTCGGAACGAATTTACCGTTAAACTGACAAATCCGCTCTAATATCTGCTATTTATGGATTTTGCTTCTTTGTCAAGTGATAGATGTGTAGAACCAATCGAGATCGAACAGTCCGTAGCAAATCACCTCATATTAAGTGTAGTTTTATAATATTAGCATATTTCCTCGAAAAATATTTTTACAAACATTGCGAAGTTTACATAATAAAAACTATTCTTGAGAGCTATTTTATATATAATATATACGCGTAATGTAGAGTCAGAGTTTTTTAATAAGAAATTGGTTAGATAATATTATTTATTAAATTCATTTTTGGTTATTTATATTGTATAAAAGAAAATTTTCATAAGAAACTAAAAATGTTTATTAAGTAGGGAACTTAATAATTAAATAATAAATATTAATTAAGTTATAGATAAGTACACTTAGACCTATATCAGGTAAAAATAAAAAAAACTACGCTTCATTATAAGGAACTGAGTAAAATTATTATTTATTTGTTTGAGTCAAATCACATATATATATAGTATATATATATATTATATCTTAGACACATTGTTCAGACCCGCATTGAAAATGTAACGTTTACTTTTGTGCCACCAATCAGAGAGAGAGAGAAAAAGAGCGAGAGAGATCACCAATTATTATAATTATAATCTTATTGTGAGAGATATATTATATATATTATAGGTAATTGTGAGATATTTTAGCTATATTTTTAAATTTAATATATATAATCATATAATTATTAGCTTTTAATTTAATTTTTATAATATAATAATCCTTAATTTATCCAAATTTTTTCATTATATAACTTACATTACTAGTAGAGAACTATTCTAAGTTTTTTTCTTGCAAAATATTACGATAGTGTACTATATATAGTATATTTCTCAGTGATATAATTTTTATCACTTAAATATAAGATACGTGATATATATTATATAGTAGGTAAGTTCACTCTGTGGCTTTAGCGTGGTGGTGACTTCTCAAACGTGTGCACTGCTTTGCCCGGGAATATTTGCGTGTAAGCGTATGCTGGTGACGTCCAAGCTCATCGGAAAAGAAAAGAGCTAGTAGGAGAAATCACATTGACAATACCCGTCCGAAAAGAATATCTCACCTTACAAAAGACTCCCACTGTACCATTAATAATATGAAGACCTCGTCAACAGAGAGAAAATACACCTAGAGCATCATGGGACCTGCGAGCGAGAGCGAGACCCTCTACTTATGCGATAAAAGCGTACGAATAGTTATTTCCAAGGGGTTCATCCCCTGCAGAGCGCGAGAAAACACATCGCTGCCACCATAACAAAACCAACCGCTCCAGTTCTCCTATCATTCTATCTATAAGCAAAACTCATCCTAACATAATCGTTTCACCGAACGTCAATCCACTTTCTCTTCGTCCTCCCAGCCGGTCGGTTCCAACACACTCCACCACTATAACAGTGCCGCATTGTAACTCACAAACTACTACTTATCATATTTCAATCCTTACACATGAGCCAGAACCATCTCAATCATATTTTTCCATTTATCTGCGTGCTCATAATTTACCCGTTCCTTTTTCTTAACAGCTACCACACAGGTATACACTCTCTAATACGTTCATTCCTCTCTTTATCAATTCTATCTCACACCTAGCACACCCCTAAGATTGTCCATACTGAATCAACATATGTGTGAGACTTTAAAAATATAATAAACAATTCTTTACTAACCAAAGTTACCTATTAGTTCTTCACTACGCCATACCAAAAACGAGCAAGGGTAACAACACAGACCCTCTATTTGTTTAAGACTCGGCTAAGAGCACCACTCAAGTATTTAGTCCTTGTGGCATTCACTCAAACACGATCTTAATCTGCATCTCTATTGCTCACGATGTTCTGACTCATTCACAACTTTCCTACTACACTCTGCCAATCGTCCGTTCCCTTCTCATCCAAATATACCCTAAATATTTAAACTCAGACACTTGTTCTAAATGCTCACCATCTAACATAATTATTTTCACACTGTAAGGAGTGTCCTCACTCACAAACCTATAACCTACTCTTATTTCACCCTTTATCTTTCTTATATGCTCTCTCCCTTTCGACACACCAAATCCGCTTGCCAACATCTCTCTATCAATAATCCTCTCAAACTCCTCTTCAGATTCGCCACTACTAATTAAACCAAATCTCCGCCATTTCAATAAGATCTAGGTTAGGCTAAGCCAGCCTCAATCCACTCAACTCCATTCTACCACCAATATGCTGAACACTCTCTCACTCATCATGCACCTCCGCCCCACCGTCAAAGATCCTTCATATAACTCCTCTATCGCGATGATACAACTTTTTTGAATAACCAAGGAGACATAAACACAAAGATAATCACACTGCCGCAACCCTTTAATCCTCAAACCATAGTCAACGCATTGACACCCAGTTCTTAACACCACGACTTTCACTCATCGTCAACAATCAGCTTTTGTTGCGATATAATTTTCTATATTAAGAAAACCTACTATATATTTATAAACACAAAAAATTATTATCACTAACACCTGCGCTATATAAAAGCTTTCCCTATTAACTCTATCAATCACGCTTATTAAGCACATTTTTCCATTATACTCTACGAGTATATCAAAATATAATTGCATTACTTTCTCCCGACATATATATCATATCATTTGTTTTCAGAGATGATAAAGACCTTATGGATACACACACAATTATACTCATCTTACCACTCCTGAAACAGCACCTTTGATTCTTAACACCAAGTTTCAGTCCTCAGTCACTCGACGCACTCTTTCGAACCAAGAAATTCAGCATTTCTATCCCACAACATCTTCATAACGATATACAATTATATACATGTCAGTACCCGCTATATCTAACACCTTACCACTTATTGATTACCCAGTATGTACTAGTTGTCCCTCTCCTCACACTGCGCGTGTGAAGATAATCATCTCGATATAACTGCTTATAATATCCAATCTATACAAATTTCCTTCATCAGTGCACATTCATCGGACTCCGCGTCTTGAATACATTTCTACTAGTTATTTTTGTGGGTTTTCATCCTATCCTGCAGTATTTTACCGATTGCGATATCACTAACTTCTGCTCTACACCCTACCAAGGACATTAACCTCACATACCATAACTATACTCTCTCCCCATTAAGTCAACCTATTCCTTCTTTGCACCACAATAACCGCACACATTTCCACTACACCGCGTGAAAAGTAAGAGAGTAAACATCATTACGTGTGTTATTATATTGTTCAGATTTTCGAGTGTGTCTCTTCCACACTGCCACCTCACATCCATGTCTCATGCAATTACAGAAAGAGCAGCCATCTCCATCATTTTCAATAAATACTTAAATTATTCAATTCCCCTTTATTCTTCTGATCCTCTAACTTCGCTCATCATATTCATTCCGTGAGTTGTCTAGGTATGGCCAAATCCTCAATCTATAATCCTTCCAAACAGTTTCATCCTTACCTCTCTGATTTCTCCTACAGGTCATCTAACTACCTATTTTAGTAATTCTTTGTCTCTCTCGTCTCCGTGTGATCCAGTATTGAGTTTCTCATATCAATTTATATATATTCTCTCTTTGTTTCTTCCCACGCGCGCTTCCTACATCATTTCGCTTTTAAGTAACATTCAATCTCACACGCTATCTATTTACTTTGTATTATTCTAATCTTTCAGCACACATCCTTGTGCATTTTCTCACGAGTGCGATGTGAATACTACAAATTCTTTAACTTTCCTATACTTTAGACAACATCCACACACTTCTCTTTAGTGATCACTACTAACGAGAGAGTGAGTCACAATCAATTGGTGCCACCCAGCATTGTGCTCAGCTATCAACTGTTCACATCAACGTTTTACTAGCGAGCGCTCTTAGCATAACTTATATACATTATTAATAATTCCGTTCTACCCGACTAAGACGTTGCTAACACTTAACACACAATAATTTTTATCTCTTATCTTATTTTCTTCTGTGAGTGAGCCCTATACATCCTCACTATACACCATACGCCCCAAAATACTAAATTTACATAGAACAACATAATGATCCGATAATCCCATCCTAAACAAACCTAACGTGATTTAACTATCCAACCACATACTGTCAACATTTCCTCTCTACCAACACTAAATCAAGTTATACTTTTCAAACTTCGCGCACACCACGTACTTTTGTCCATCTCTACCTACAACCACACTCTAGTAAATACTCTGTCGAAATGACGTTCTTATGTTGTGGTTTGAAAAGATAAGTATAAACTGATATCTATTCTATCTCTATACACTCCTCGTTCGAGCAGATCAGCGACTTACTTTCCTTACTCAATAAATCTCATTTGTCGAACTTGAAATAATTCCATACGTCCCGCCACCCGATAAACCACCTGCTTAACCCTTAATCAATAATTGTTTTTGTATTTTTCTCATCCTCTGTTTTATCTATCAACTATAATTTCCCCCAATCAAATTCACGATCCAAAAATATCATATCTGTACACGGATTCCTATCACCCATCCAGATAACATCATTCCAGATTATCCCGCTAAAAGAAAATCTCGTATCTCTTCCTGTTCATACGTTCCCTCATCACCTGTATTCTCTATAGATCACAACCCCGCGAGCTCATACATTTTTGTACTCTTTTTTCGAGGACGTTGTAAATTTTAACCTATCTAGACCACTCTAAGGACTTCACACATGGCGAGAAATATATAACAATCATCGAGTTTTACAATACGCGACAAGGTCCACTCACAAAAATAAAATTGCTATACGCACCTCCATCTCTTTCTAATTCTCTCAGAGGTAAATTAATATATAAGAAGTTATATAATTATGAGTATTATTTTATTTATTAATATTAGTAGAGTATAAAAACGTTGCCGTATTAGGTGAATACTACTATATTAAAATTATTTTTTTTAAAAACTCATGATATATATATCGGTTTAGCTTTAAAGTGTTATAGCAAACTAATTGAGTGTTTTAAAGTTAGAAGTAGTGGTAATCTACTCGACTTTGTTATTGTATATTTTTATTATTAATTAATATTTATTATGTTATTAGTTTTATATTGTCATAATTACTAAAATTATTTTTTCAAATTAATGAATAAACTAGAAAAATGATTAAATGTCACTTATGACACAAGAAAATATAAAAAAAAAAATATATAATAGATGAAGAAATATATATGTACTTGTATATATTTATATAATATATTTATATATATAAAAAAATATTAAAAGAATCTGTTTACCAGTGTACTTTTACTATCTTCACCTCACCTATATATATATATATATATATAATAAATATATATATATAGAGTTCGTCACTAAAAAAAGTATGAAAAGAAAAAAATAATTTATTGCTAACACACTAATCTCATATCTTCACGAGAAAAGTATATATATAATTAGTTTAACGTTATTTATTTATGCCCGATTAGAGATAAAGTCACGAAGTGAGTGTGAGATGAGATCACCTTATACTAAAGATTTTCTTATTAAGTATATACGAATATTTATTATTTAGGAATTTATATTAATTATTTCTTATATATTATTATATATAATATCAATGTAATATAGAAAGTATATATGTAGCATTGACATATCCTTATATGTATATTTATTTTATTATTTTCACAATGTTATTTCTATATTAAATTATATTCCTTATAAAAATTTTCATCTAAACTTCTAAATATACCTAGTGTGATTTACTATAATGCTCAGTGATTTTTATTTCTATACTATATATTTCAAATACGTAATATATATTGAGATATGATATATTCGTAATTTCTTCTTGTAATACAGTATAATCCTCGGATGGGTAGATTATCTAATAATCGAGGTATATGAGTACCTCATATATTATATATAGGTTTCTACTCATTATCTTAAATAATATATCGGCAATCACTATATATATATATAAAATTAATATAATTGACTAGTTTTAATTCTCTAATATTAATACTATATAAATAATTAAACGACCTGATAATAATTCATAACTAGTACAATATAATTTTTCAAATGGTAGTAGAACTTAATTAGTATTAAGTATATACGTATTTAATTTATTATAATTATAATATAGATTATAGATTATAGATTCACATACATACATACTATATATATAGTTTATATAGTCGATATAAGGGTATTGATGCATTATTATTGTGGCAGTTAGTGACAAAGTTGTGTTTATGGAGCTCACAATGAGAATGATATATAATAAAGTGTTTTGGTTTACTATATTTTTTCTAATAAATTTAATGTTGTGTTCTCTCGCTAGTAGTGTGAGAGGTGATGCAGGTCGAACTTTTATAGTGTGTTTTATATTCTGAGATGAGATGCGGTATATTTAATATGTGAATTTTGTATGTAACTTTCTGATAGAAATATGATATAAGTATAATCCAGCGTGTTCTCTGTGTAATTTGAATATGATATTTCTGTTATATATAGATATATAACTAATTATATACTTTAATACAGTTAGTTTCTTTTAGGATTAGCGCACTTAGTACAGTTTGAATAAGCGAATAAACAATATATATAGACTAGTACATAAGGCTACTAATTAATTTTTGACTTCTTTAGTTTGTTGTTTCAATCTGTAATCTTTTCTTTGGTGTGTAACTTAGTTCTTTTGGCGTTGTACGTATTTAGAATATCGGCGTTTTATAGATTTTACAGTTATTATGCAATTCACGACACTCTGTTTTTAGCCTTGAAGGTCTAGATGGAAATTTTTTGGTTTTCTTTTGTAATTCAACTTTTTCGTTTGAGAAGTGTTTTAGTTAGATTGATAGCTGTATTGCGTTTTTTAATCTTTCTGAACCTTATTCATATATACACAGATAATTTACTGTAAATTAATTAGGTTTAGCGTTATTCTTGTAGAGTAAGTTACTAGATTTTAATTAAAAATGTTAAGGGATTTTTAATGTCTTTGGGAAAATAAACAGTAAATAGACTTCCCTTTATGTATAACTTAGTATTTGTATATCTGTATACTGTTATGCTCGTTTTTTTGTTGTTGTGACTGTGTGTGGGTATGTATGATGGCGGATTTGCAAGCAGGCGGGGCTTTGAGTTGTGAGCCCTTCACCATCCGTGCGCTTGCCATCTGGCCAGACTATTGCTCGTGGAATACCACCTCTCTATACTTGTATGACGCTCGACAATTGGACTATATTTTAATGCTTTTGTTCTGAGACCCAGATGCTAGACGAATTCGGATTCCTCTCAATAGTCTGTAAGTACTATCCACACTATTAACTTATGTGGGTCATAGATATATAACGTCTGAAGTTTGTATTGATATTAATTTCCTATTGACATACATAAACACTCTCGTACACGTCTCGGAATCTTGAATCTCCTAACTGCGATGTCTATTAATTAAAATCTTTCTTCCTTCTACTACAATAATCTTGTGCTTCTGCTTCACTGGTTTTTCTTCTCTTTAACCGCTAAATATCATGTTTATACAGTACTTCCACCACAAATATTTTATTAGATTAACCTTCTTTACTACTCTCACGAGACTGTTATATCTTCTCATCCAAATACTGAGGTCCTCTATTTAGGGGATTTCATGTACATAACACTGAATGGTTGGGGTCCTCTCATACCGATTTAGGTGGGGAGGAGGCCCGAATCGTTTCATGAATTTCATTCTCCAACGGATACTAGGCAGCTACACTAATAAAGAACCGCACACACATTCCGGATCGGTCTCCACTTGAAACATCACACTTGAACTCTTTATTTTGTCTTCCACCACTTATCCTTATATCGTTAATAACATCCACTTTCCCGCTCCTTATAAATTCTAGACTAACCTTATATCTCTTAATTTAATGATTTCTCAAATAGCACCATCAAGCCCTAAGCTTTATATATTCTGTAGCACTTTGATCGGTGCCAAGATTGGGGGTCTATGCGTTGCTTCTACGCTACTATATTTATTGGAGGAATTTGTACTGCTTTGTGTCTCTGTTATTCTCTGTCGTAGCTCTGCCCGCATGCATATGCGTAGTTGACGCTGTTAATCTTTGTCCTGCAGTGGGATGAAGCAGGTTCATTCCTCTTACAATTCGCCTAATCCTTTCTCTCCTCATAATCCATGGTTCATCGATGCTTGTTCTGCGCCATAATTATGCTAGTAGACAGTGCGTAATCGAGGGATGCCGAAAAATTCTCGATTCTTCCTATCACGTCTTTTCTAATTCTACCTTTTCGGGACTAGAATAATCAGTTAAGCCAAAAGGGATACTCCTTCGAATCGAGCGAGAAGCGCAGAGCTGTTATCTATTAAACGAAAGTGCGCTAACTCCATATAGCGTATGTACGAGAATCTATTTTCTGGCTCTCGTGTCACAGATACACTCTAACTTCTTGTAATCAAGTGATCTGCTTTCTTCCCTTCTATTCTCAGAGGTTCTGATATTGCATTATATATCTGTAAAAGGACCTCAGATCTCTTGTCTGTGCCTCCTATTTTCTACTCTATACTCAACCCTGGACGTATTTTTTCTGTATCTCACTTCACGTCCTCCTCACAATTTCTCAGGATGTACTTAATGCCTTTGCCTGTCGGTATATACTATTCGATTCGGGTGCATGTGCTTCTTAAAACTAAAAATAAAGAATTAAATTAAAGGAAGGCGGGTACTGAGGATAGGATATACCCCGAGTTTTGAGGATGAGTAATGAGACGTTCCGTGCTATCCCGCTCCCTCGTATACAAACTATAGATTATCATATATATAATATATTATCTAACACTTTCCCTCAGTGTTGGAAGCACGCACATCCGTCCTGAGTACCGTATATTTCCGAAAATAAAGGAACCGCTCTGAACCTTACAAACTTAAATCGCCCTATATAAGCTCTTTACTATTGTAATTTCTATATCTAAGATCTTTGAAACTCTTCTCAACTCTCATTTCTTAGAATCATCTGGAATCTCAATTCACTTCTTTCCGATCGCTGTGATCCATGTTTTCTTCCAGGAGGTTCAGCTCGAGCGCTGCAGAAGTTGGAGATTATACTTTCTCTAATCTTTCTGATTTATGGTTTTCCGCCTTAGAAACTATGGGGAAGACCTATGTGGTGGCGCTTGACGATATCCAAAGCATTTACCGAGTATTGGCACGCGTCACTGCTCTCGCAAGTCTCCCCTCCTTTGAGTATTCCTCCTTCCTTCTTTATGCTTACTTATGTCTAGTTTTTCTTTCAAATATTCCTGGGTAGCTTGACCGTTGATGGAGTGTCCTTATCTTCCTTTTCTGTTAATTAATGGGGTGTTCATCAGGGTTCTGTCCTGTATCTTCCTACTTATCCTACATTTTCCTAAAATATGATTTCTTAACTACTCTGACAACATCTAATCTCTTTCACTCATATGCCGATGACTTCGACCCTTCATTCTTTCAACTCATTAAAATGCTGCTCCCTCTTTTAACTTCTAGAATTGCTCTCTAGCGTCTTTAATCTTCCGTTCTTTTCTCGCTAGTAATCTTGTAAGATAGAATTATAATCGCAGGGTGTGTAGTTCGTGCCTGAACCTTGTGAAATTCAATCTTTAAAAACTCTACAACATTCTATACAAATTCCTCATCTCTAAAGACATCCATTCACTAACTTTTTCCTATAATGGTGAATTTCGACGGTTTCTCTCGTCTCTCCTGTGGGACAATATAAAACATCCTTGGCCTAACATAAAATCAAAAATGTCTTGGAAACCAACCTCACATCACAATGGTTTTGCTATAGGGCGGCCTTCAAAAGAAACATGGGAGTTCTGTTAATTAGTACTGCGATGACTTTTTTTTATCCTATCTTCTCAGTTGCTCAGCTAATTAACAAGGGCCTCATCCGCTAACCTGTATGGTAAAGTACTTGCTCTCATATCTGGGGGGTGAGCTCTCTGGTTTCACCGGCTTTTAGAATAGGGGTCCTGAGCTCTAAATAGCTGCCCAGGCTTCATTAGGAGTATTTGTACCTATTTATTCCAGTGTCCACCTTGGAGGCCCCTCATAGGTTCTTCTCATGAGACGGTGGCGCCGAGATGTTGGTGCTTTACTCCTCTTTTCCTATAGGGGTAAGTATACCGGATATTGATGTAAGTGGCAAGTGTGCTAAAATTTTTAAGAAAAGATGAATGTGAGTAAGCAAGACGCAGAGATACAATTTATTCTCTTGAACATACTTGATTAGTACTAAGAGGTAAGCTGATATTATCTTGGGCAAACATAGAGTTTGTGTGTTATATATTTTAGGATATAACATAACATAGTTTCTGCTTGTCGACCAAGTGCTGTGGAATTCTGGTTAAGCCTGTCCACTCCGATAACTGTTCTGTGGAATTCATTTTTTGGTTTCCATCTCCCTCCTGTGTTTCCTGCTGAATTATAAAAATCTCAACCTTCGCCAAGTGTGCCGTGAGACAGAATACATTTCTCGCTCAATCTGAAGTAATTTTGTGCAGTAGCTACCATTCGAGTAGGGGTCGAATTCTGAGAACAGTGCTAATCTAGCTCTGGCCTCCTTGAAGTACGTGGCTCCTGCCCGCATGAAACAGTCCGAGTGGTAGGGGTAGAACTGAGGTAGTAAAATTAAAAATATAAAATAAAAAAATATTTATTATATCTATATACGCTCATTTTCATAGTTTCTGGTAACCTCTCATCGACTCCAATATTCTCCGTGAGCTGTATGGTGCCCGGTTACCTAGGTCATGTTGCGCTTCGTATGAGCAGCGACGTCACGTACTTTCCTCAATAGTTACCCTCCGGTCAACAGTCTCGCCATTGCCTGGTTGCTGTTTATCACTTGATATTTCTCTTTTACGTGTTACGGGTTTAGTTATCACCCCAATCCGACTTGGGGTGGCGGAACAGAAAAATACAATACTCCACCTTTACATCATGGCTGGTGCGGATTAAACTGGACTATAGTTTGTGTCCATATATAGGCAGACCTTCCAGCCCTACCTCTGCCTTCTTGACCCCATTCAGACTGAAGGTCTGAGAATTGAAATGGGTGCTTTTCGGGGAAGCCAAGCGGGCGGCTGCACACGGGGTGCCGTGTGCCCATTACCTTCCTCCTGCTGTGCGCCTAGGCCATTTCCTGCTACAGACTTCAACCATCTCTTTGCATCGGGGGCTTCATTCTGACTGACAGTCATGGTTGGGCTGAGGAATGCCTCGTGCGCCAAATCTTCGGAAGGGGGGGGGGGGGGGGGGGGGGGGGGGGGGGGGGGGGGGGGGGGGGGGGGGGCGGGGGGTCGGGGTGGGGTGGTTGGTGGGGGGGGCGGCCGGGTATTTGGGCGGGGGGGGGGGGCGCGGGTGGGGCGGTGAGTGGGGGGGGGGGGTGTCAAACCCGCCTGGCCGGTGGTCTTCATCTAGTAGGAGGAGTCGCCTCCTGGAGGTGGTCCTGGCTCGATTGCGTCTGGATCATACAAATCTTAAATATGGATTTCTTATGTCGCAGAGGGATCCCCCGCCCTGTCCGTTTTGTTCCTTCAGTTGTCCTCTCACAGTCGTTCATCTCTTTGTGGATTGCGTTGCCATCTCGACCCTTAGAAGCAAGTTCTTTCCTGACGTGCTAACTATATCTCTTCAGCATCGCCTTCAGCACATCTTATCCGAATCATCTCATTTTCGTAGTGATCGCATTTTTGCTTTCCTATTGGAACTGAACATCTTGTATAAGATCTAACCATCTCCGCCTTGTTCCTCTTTCGTTCCGTTGGGGATTTCCCCTGTCGTTAGTTTCCTAGCACGGTATAGCCTCATTCTTGTGTGCTGTGGATATTCCTGTATATCCACTCAAAAAAAAAAAAAAATTAATAACATATTGGCATATGGTGTTTTATAGTGTTTGCATGTCATTGGTACCACTATATTTTTGGGAATTCCAATATATATATATATATATATATATATATATATATATATATAATTATATATATATATATATATATATATATATATATATATATATATATATATATATATATATATATATATAATATATTATATATATATTATATATATATATAATATATATATATATATATATTAGAAATTTTGAAGTTGATTCTACTTTAAACCTTTCTTTAATATTCCTTAAGGTACTTTTTATTTGCTTACAGGGCTGCTACAGAAAATTTGTACGCTTTAGCATGGACCTCATTGCCTTTAGATGATGTTGGGTTAAAACGAATGAATATTTTGGCCACTGCAGGTGGCAAATCAACAGTTATCATAATACACCCAGAAGCTTTTTGTTGCTATCAAATGTTCAGAACTGTTCCTAACAAAGCAAATGCAGTTGTTTGCTCTTTATTGTTTCATCCAAAAAAGGCATCTTGGTTGTTTTGTAAGTTTTATTATATTCAGATATACTTTTAATAATATAATGTTCAAATAATTTAATTATTATTAGTTATTTTCAATTTCCAAGTTAGTGGTATTGAATTAAGATTAAAAATTATTAGCTGTGATTTATAGAAATATTAGGTACGATATATAGTGATATATATACTATATTATATATATATATATCTTTATAATATACTTATATATATTATATATATAAATATATATATATAATATATATATATATTATATATATATATATATATATATATATATATATATAATATATAATATATATATATATATAATATATATATTATATATATCTTTCTTTATCTTCCTTCTATTTCCCAAGAATGGGAGTAAAGGTGCGTGACGAGCATCGGAAAAGAAAAAGCAGTAGAAGAACTGACAAAAGTCGAAAAAAAGCCCAGCCTTACTTACTGCAGTACGCACTTAAGTAGTAAAAGAACGTCGTCGCAGTCAGAAAATCACCCTAAAGCTTCATGGGACAGCGACCGGACCCTCACCATGGTAGGATCGTCAATGTAAGTGTTCCATCCTTGGCCCAGGTGGGCGCACATCCATACTCCTCACAATCCCCCCGCCTTTTCACTCACTGTTATACACCTTTCCTCTCGCTTCTCTCTACCAAACTCACATTTTCTCTCCTTCAAACATTCGTTTAGTGATTCAGATCCACTTTTTCTTCGGTCTCCCCGGTCGGTTCCAAACACACTCGCCCTATACATCCACTTTAACCAAGCGACTATCATTCATCCTTTCCCATGATTGACCAAACCATCTCAGCATACTTCATTTATTCTCTCATTTGACCCTTTCTTCACACCACACAGTTTCTTATTTCTCTATTCCCTCTTTTATCAATTCTCTTGATACCTAGCACTCCCTAAGATTGTCCTCTGAACACATTGAACTTTAGATCTATATTTCATATTCCAGACCATATAGTCTCACTACTTATACAATAACCACAGTAAACAACATACCCTCATGTAAGCCCCTAGCACACTCAAGACTTTGTCCTTTAAACAATTCACCAACGATTTAATTGGTACCAGCCACCTTCCTGCCATTCACAACTTTCCTACTACAACTCTGCATCAATCCGTTCCCTTTTCATGCAAAAATATACAAATAAATATTTAAACTCAGAACACTTGTTTCAGCTGCTCACCAACTTAACATAACTCACACTGAGGACTGTCCCCTACTCACAACCATAAACCTTACTCTTATCCACGTTTAACTTTCAAGCCCCCCTTTTACACACCTTGAACTATATAGGCTCTACACTAGGGATGTACCGATTACCAGAAAAGAGGCCGATACCATAACCCTACGATACTCTATTTTTTAGGTGCCGATACCGAATATTAATTTATACTTTTAATTATATATATAAATACACAGTAAATAAGTAGAAATTTGTGCACTGCTAGACAACTCAAGATTGCATTCCCCTGTACAAACAATACTTAGTCATTTATTTCATATTTGGTTGTGGCCCAAGTATATTATTTTATAAATTAAAATAGTAACTTTAAGGATAATAATTGTAAATATAATAATTAATAACTTTTTTATGTTTTTGCGTTTATTTAAAAAAATATTCCATTTCCATGTTCAAGTAAGTATTAACAATGTTTAGCTACTAGCTTTTATGTTTTAACATGATACAATTTACAAGAATGATTCTTTAACTAGCTACAATATAAAAGAAGTAAAAATAATGAAAGAAGAGACCTCAATTAAGTAAGCAAAAGTTAAAATAAAAAAACCCTATTACTCCAAACATGACATAATAAAATACTCCTTTAAAGATAGATATCATTCAATATCAAATTCAAAAATTCTCAAAATTGTGATGCAAAAAACATAAGCTTTCACTAATATCTGGCGAAAGCCTGTTCCTTTTTTGGGGTGTTTACATTCCTACCTAACGTACACTATAAATACGCTCTCTATCGACTGATGAAGGAGGTGCTGATAATTAATTTGTGCAAAGCACTGAATAAATAATGAAAAACCTGTTGACCCATTTTCCATTCGCACCGCATGAAATATTCCTTCTGTAGGCAGCATCTCATGTTTTCGTAGAGCCTCACTTCCTCCTTTTCACAGACTGCAAATTTGAATTAATCTTGCTCCTTGATGACTGTCTCTCAGTTTTTAACTATGAGGTTCCTGGTGTGATTCATTTGAAGGTGATGAGACGTCAATGCAATTTCGGCCATGAACTTATCAAAAGTCTAACATATCCAAATCCTCATCTTCCGGTAGGTCTATTTGCTGAAAAAGCCACCCATCGTCACTATCAGTGCTGTTGCCAGGGTTTGCAGATAAGGCGGCTTCCGCTCTTCTCTCTTCTCTTCTTTTTTTTTTTGTCAAGCGAGCAGGCTCCTTCGTTATGCTATTTTAATGCAATCTAGAAGTGGTTCACCGTCGGAGGTGCATTTCTTGTGGGGTTTCAGCTAGCTTAAGAATTCCTTCAAAGACCTTTTATTTATTTATTTTTTACAGTTTGTCATCGCTCACGGGTAGAACCCAATTCAAGGAGTGGGTGTTGAAACGCCTCAAAAATCTCTAACGCAAATTACGCCAAATAAGCACAGAATTACGCAAGGTTTAGAAGTGAGGGAAATTAAATTGAGTAAGAAAAAAACATAGATGATGGAAGAGAATTCCACAGAACAGAGGTGGCAGGAAAGGAAAGAACACCGCAGCGAACCAGACTGGAGTTACTAACATCAACACAAAATCCATGTGCCGACACAGCACCGCCTTGTGCTACGAGGGCGTCATAAAGGTGGTGGTATTCGAGTGGATAGTTCCCTCGAGCACTTGCCTCAACAGTACCTATAGAAAAGGGATACGGCACCAACATCGCGCCGCAAATATATAAGGGTCAAGTGAACTAGAAAGTACAGGAACGTTTATAAGTCTTTTGGCCTTGAACTCACCCTATCCAAAAAGCCGATGAAACCAGAGCCCCCCGCCCCTCACAGATATGAGAGCAGTACTTCCATACAAGGCGCGGATGAGACCCTTGTA
>JABUQX010088296.1:0-25000 GCA_015478945.1 Trachelipus rathkii
GTCTTATAAAAGCCCAGAGTTCCTAAACGTATCCATCATTGAACTTTACGTGACGAGAGAGCTTTGGTAGCCGATAAATAATAACTTATAGATGTGATGTTATACTCAGATGATTATCTATAAATACGCTAATATTCGATGATAAATATTACTATACCAGCTGAAAACCCTGCCTGAAGGGGTATATGTAGGGAGAGAGCAGCAGATTAATAATAGACCCGAAAGTTCTTAAGTACAGGTATCTTTGTTAGAGGAGCCTGATATAACAATGCAAGACTCGATTAATATAGGTATATAGCTGAATAATGCCGCCACAAATAACCAACTAGGAAGGTATAAATCTATGGGATAGGTAAGAGATAAATCACGACCCTGTAAGAAACCCTTAACTTAGAGCGAGCAACAGATGTCCGTAAGAATCTTATATATATCATAAGTCTGCCCTCGGACTTTGAGAAGTAAGGATCCCCTATGAGAACCCTCATCCAGGCCCGTGAAGTATACACTTTATTATCTCATATTCTTCAATCCCTAATATATACTAGTCAGTGATTTCTTATCTATCAGGTACAATCCTGATCATATATGCAGAACCTTCGAGGTTGATCTTTATGAGTCTTAGTTATAGATAGTTAGAACTTTCGTCTTTCCCGTAGTTGGGCAGATTTCCTGCCTTTATTTGAGTACGTATATTTATATATACTACGTATATATATATCGACTATCACAGTGAATTTATGGCTATAGGCCTACTACTACATCGGCAGATGCTTCGTTAGGTATGGTAACTGAAGTTACTTCTACTAAGGCTTCCCTATCTTAGTATAAGTTGATCTTCATATCAAGACTACGAGCTTCATCATAACGATACATGAGTAGACTAGTATAGGAGGTATACCTTAGGATGTCTTTAGGAACTGATAACGTTCTTTACTTTTCTTTGTCTTTATGGCAGCCTTTTACCATAAGTGAGTGAAGTAGCATGCTACTAGTAGAAATATATATATATGTGAGGGATCCTATGGTAGCATACACCTATTATATATGATACGAATATGATAAGAACTTCGGGCGTACAATAGTGAATTATAGCAAATGACTATATAAATCCATCAGAGATTGATATTGGAATAAATACTAACTATTGCATCGCATATCTATACTCACATAGTGATTACTCTGATGGATAAATATATATGGTATATATAACTGAGAGGTATAGTATATCACTTACTGTTGAGCACTATAGGATAGGAGGAAATTAGTTAATGATCTACTATACTGATGAGAGTACTGCAGGAGGGTTCTATAACATCTTGGAGGAGATGGATAGGATACTTACTCAGGAGAAGCAGATCAGATACGTAAACTATACCCGAGTCAATGCTATTTGTATCTATCTAGTTCTGATTTCCTTTAATTTCCCATTGATTGCTTCAGTGTCCGATGAGAGCAAATATTTAATGGATAGGCTCTCATAAGCTACGTAATATACTAAATACTATTTATGTGTTGATAAATACGCACACCCCTATCTATTAACTACACCATTAAATCTCACGTTCTGTTATCAACGATGACCTAAGTAGATGCACATAGTCTTCATATTATATTTTATTTATCATAAGTATTATTCCGTTAGATGATGAGGACGAATATAGTATATAACGCTTACAAGACTACTATAAATCTTCATACTATAGGTATATACTGTATCAGTACTACATTCCGAGTAAGGCTCATTTACTACTACTTAGCTGGAGAGGGATATATATATATATATATACTACTCACTAATATTATATATATATAGTATAATGACTTTTATATATTATATAGTAGTTATATAACTCATACGTTCAAGTATAAAGGAGTTATTAAAAGTAGACTCGGAGTACAGTATTGAGTAGGACAATATATACTCGAGTGAGTGTAGACGGTGAGGTTAAGGAGATGGGTATTAGCGCCTCGTTACCATACGAAGGTTATCATATATATATCTACATATATAACTGAGACTTAAATGAATAGTTACAGTTAGGTAATAATAATGAATAATTTACACATAGAAGAGTAATAGGACATATTAACGGAATTAAGAACTACTCACTTATATACCAATCTGTTGATGAGACAGCTAACATAGATATAACTAGAAGTTATCTAAATTAAATGATTATGCAATATAGTATTTTAGTATCTACAGTATAAGTACTATTCGGTAAAAACGCCACATATGAGGAATTTTAGGTAAGAAAAAGTAAAAAAAAAACAAGCCATCGATATGTTCAACTATATAGCAATAGTCAGGGAGTATAGTAAGTATATGTATCATACCTCATATGTAATGAGATCTAGATATACACAGCCTATATCATAGTTAACAAGTATATTTATACAGTTATAATCGAATACATATATATTATACTATATAGTATTATAATATAGTATATATATTATAATATATATAATATTTATATACTAGTCGAGTACGTATAGGTATAATGTTCAGTATACGTATATAGCCAGATTGAAGTGCGGATTACTTTCCTATAAACTATATAAGAGTTACATGCATCCGATACTAGTCAATACTCCATATAGTTCTACTAAGCCAGTATTACTAAGTAGGGTGTATAGCGCAACAGAGGATGATAGTAGCTACTATTATTTGAACATCGCAGTAAAGCGTAATGGTAGGGTGAGAAACTTTAATACTAGGTGCGGACAGCCACGCCAGTACAATACAAGTATATGTGAGTAACTTGAGAATACTTTACATCATGCAGCACGATATGATGAGCGATAGGTACATCATAATAGTGTACTCTAATAAGTAACACAACATAATAATCCAGACTATTTGCTCCATCAATAGTTGACTAATAAGATATATTATATGATATACTTGAGATGCGTATACGCTATGAGGCAGTGAATATATATTAGGCCTGATTTTTTATAGAGCACCTCAGCGTGAACTTGATTACAGTTGAGAATATTTCATTAGACACCCTTATGTGATCGAGTGTTATACAGTAGAAGACGACATGGAGGTAGCAGAAACACATTCTGGAGTCAATCACCACACTGGGTTTAGGCGGAAGGCCTAATTACTCAGCGGTATGTACGTATTATAAGTATATTAGCATTGGCTAGATTATGTTAATGTAATAAACCAGAAACAAGTGGTCTTCAGACAATAGTTGACTTGACACTAACACTTGTCTCATGATCCACGCCATTTTATATACAAGGAACAAACGGAATGCCAAGTGTTTTCTGTCGAGAGAAAGAGATGATCTTGAAAAGTAAACGTGTGAGGTTAGTGACGAATGGCAAACATGTAATAATGCGGAAGAAGTGATGCAGTTGGGATAAGGTATATTATCGTTCGAGAATGAGAAGTGTATCCATAGAATATAAGCTGGAAAGATGCTATAGAGATCAAGGTAAGTAGTATATTAAGTGAGTAGGACCTATATGTACTGTGAACTCCCCCACCTTAAGGCTGCCAAACTCGGGAACGGCTACGGAGTACTTAATATAGTAGCTATGAAAACAGCTAGGCGGCATATAATATATCATAATTAGCATATAAAAATACTATATAGCCCTATGTGACTAATAAAGAGATTGCATTTCCTATATTATATAGTATATAATCATAAATATGATACAGTTATATATACTCATATAGATATAGATATAATATATATCATATATGGTATATACAGTAGTACATATACCTATAATTAAGTATAAATTATACTATTAGTATATATATGTGTAGTACTACGCGAACGCAGCACCGCCCGTCTCATACCGTACAACCGACGTGCTATAGCGTTCGGCCACGGTATAGTTATAGGTAGCAGAGTAATCAAGCTACGTGAACGATCAGGGTAACTAACCGTACCGTTATAGTATAAGTAAATTATAGCTCGCTCAAGGGCAATATCGATAAACTACGGAGCTAGACTGGAGATCCGCATTATATCCTAACCATACCTATGTAATCTTAGCTAATTACTGTGATATATACGTCATATATAGTAGTACTAGGCGCGAGCCATGATAGATACTTGATGATATAGCTCCTATAGGATGCACGGTAAATCGGGCTTGAGTTTTACCGCAAAACGATCCCCGCTCTTACCGTGCAGAAACCCAATTGCCATTATATAGCTTACTAGAAGCATACGTACAGTAGGTACTGATATGAATATCATAAGTGTGGGCCTATATATGAGTACAGTAACTAAACTGACAATACCTATATAATGTGAGGTAAGCGATATAATGATAAACACTTAACTGGGACTCCGTCGAGCTGAGAGGTAAGAACTGGAGTGATCCCTATGTATATGAGTTAGCCTATACATATCGTATAGTATAACATTATTACTACTTAGATGGTGCAATCTAATCGTTGGGAGATGGAGACAGATAGGACAGATAAGCGCTTAGAGAGCTCGCGCCGTAGGGTTGATGATATGTAGAGATGATGTTTGTTAGCCCAATGTGTCTAAAATAGTTAGAGTGAGAGACATCAATAAGGGATCCCATCGGGTGAATAAGCACGGTCAATTTAGACTAAAAGTTTACAAGCTGTGTATTCAGGCATGGTATCAACATCTTGAGAGGGCGTGTTAGGTTGTTAAAGAAATCTGATAAATATAGAGCAGGAATTATTGTAACGTATGTTAGTTAAAGTCTTATTTGCTTGTGTGAAGTATCATGATTAAATGAGAGAAATCACTTAAATGAATTGTAGTATATGTATGATTTACTGTTTATTCCGCCTGCGTATTGCGGAACAAAATACTGGCATGGCTCACGCATCTGGGTTCATTGATTAGTTCTAAAAGAATTATAGGGCTTAATGTATATTAGGTTCAATTTTCGTGTTGAAATTGGTTGCATGATTATAGGCGGGTAGGTGTAGAATGTTTGGTTTATGGTGAGCTGCTTAGGTCAACGAGGAATCGACCGATGACAGGTAGAGCCAAATGCCGAGCTAAACAGTTGAGAGGTTGAGGGAGTGGCAGTGCAAATCAGAATGTTGCCAGTATCAGTTAGCGCATGTATGGTTGTTATGTATGCTTTCTTGAGCAGAATGTGCGAGTAACTTACATACGCTGCCAGGTAATAGGGGATGTGAATGAGACGGTATTATGAGTGAGGTGTTCAGTGTGCTCTAATGGATGTCGGGCCTGGAGGGAGCGAATGGACCACGGGTAGTGTATACCCTAATTTGAATTTTCTCGAGACCTGTGCCATTAGATATGTGTGGATACCATATATCAGCGTGGTCATCCGTGAAAGCTCGCTAGGCGTAGATTTTCTGAGGGACTTGCGAGGAATGTTATGCCTGAACTATATGAGCATACGTGTATAGTAGGGATGGTTATATAAATATAGTAGAGGCGTGAGGCTTTACTTTATTCGAATATTGCGTCATGTTCTATCTACTAGAACTTTTCTTCTCCGATGTGTGTGACGCTAACGCCTTTGACATCTAATATATACATGTCAGTCTTGAGGAGGGCTATAGAGGTTAAGGATTATATAGAATAATATAATAATTAATAATAATATCAATATAAAGATAATAATAATTGATATTAGGTATAATAGATTAAACCTATCATCAGTATGGACGAGTATTTCTACGACATCCTGTATATATATTAATATACGTATCTGAGTTAATCACTTATGTTTCTATTTAATGTGTGATTAATAATGAAATATAATGTTATGAGAATTGGTAATTTAATAACAATAATATTATAATAACAATATATATAGGTTAATGTAAATAAATATATTAATTACAATTAAAATAACTTAATTAATTAGAATCGACTTTTCCTATAATATAGATAGAAAATAGCTTATATCCATATGTTATCCTGAGGTATATAGTTCATAAGAGTATAGATTATTATTAATTTGGCATGTCGCCAGGTAGTGTGAACTATAGCTCTCATTTAATTAGGATTATATAAATAATCATGTTAATTATATGTAGTAGTTAGTTATAATATAGTCGGTGTGCATTTATTTTAAGGTGTGACGAATGAATTGGGTCCAAAGATCCATTACTATATCATATATCTCAGGTATTTAGATACTAAGACACTATATATTGCATGGCAGGTTGTTATTTAGATATTACTAACTTCATACAACATATCAGTTATTAGTACTGTAAAGACATATAATATTAGATAATGATATTATCATGTGGTCAACTAATTCTCACATAAATTCACAGATATTAGATACTTATTTAAATATAGTATAGACTGTTCTCATCTGATGATGAACCTGGGAGGATACTTTTAGTGAACGTGATACATATTTTCCAGTGGAACCTGGTCTTATAGTAGAATTCAAAAAATATTTTTATATTTAGGGTAATTTGAACAGATGTGGCATAAGCGAGAAGCACATATGACAAAATCTTTCTTGCTAGAATGGAACTTGAAAAGATCGCTATATATTATTATCAAACTATGTCCCTCGTATATCATGTGACAATTTTGTCGTTTCTGCGACTAATACTTATTTATGAAATTAGTGTTCAGGATTTAAGATCTGTAATAAGAAGTGAGCCGAAACACGAGGTTAGAATGTACCGAGAAGCATTAGTTGATAGGGATGAAATTATAAAAGGAAAATAATTGGAAGAAGAGAACATTGATATAACGACTCAGTAAGAACTTTTTAATAGCAAAATGTTAGCAGCAAGCAATTGTAGAGTGGGACCCACCATCCTGGTTCGCTTAGGTACGCATAAGCCTCCGTACAGAGACCCTACACTGGTCTCGCAACTACAGCGGCCGGTCGCTATCACGCATGTAGAAGTAGTAGCAGAGTCCTGGAAGGTATTCGAAACCTTGGACGTTCAATGGCAATCAACTTTGTCAGGAGTGAGTAACACAGAGACGTGACTACCCACTGATGGGTTAGGAGCCGGAAATTGGTTCTGTCAACAGAAAAAGGATCCGAACGAGCAAGTTAAAAAACTTTCCCAGTACAGCTGTGCGCGGCGGGCGTATATTAAGATTGAGATGAGGTAAGGTTACCTGTAGGTTTGGTGTTAGGTTTGGTATATCGGTTAGGTTCGTGTTACAGGGTTATTCTGGTTCAGCTATTGACTATGGAAGAATTATTAGTATTAGAGATGTGATTAGGGTAGAGGGCTTAATTATTAGGGTTAGGTTTAGGTAGGTCGGTGAGTTAGGTTTTGTCGGATCTGGTAGAGAAAGCCTCGAATGTGTCACAGAGTGGTATAGTTCTTTTGTTTATGAATTAGTATTTTTTTATTTATTATTATAATTATTATTATATTTTATTTAATATTTTTTTTTTATGTTACATAATTGGGACCTTCTCTACTGTCTGAATCATCAAGTTATGGAGTTTGAGTGTCCGTAGATATATCGCTATTCTCGATAGTATCAATTCAAGTTCAATATAGTATCGTAAACATACTAAGTACAGATACTTAGTGTATTTCTCATATAAAAGCTTTAAGAACTTAGTATGTCAGCTTTTGCCGAGATTTGATTGAGATATGAGTCTAACTAAATAGGTTCGACCATTTGTAAATAATAATCAAACAAAAATAATAAAAATATACAGAACAAAATTATAAAGGCTTATCAACATGTATCAACATAATCAAAAAACCTAACCTAACTAATTCAACCCTATAACTGATAATCACATATAACTCTAACAGCCTTGCGATTGGCTGATTCTACATTCGTTGGTTGGCTCAGTGTAATCATCCTATCCTGAACATTGTTTTTGTTTCTTAAATAGTATTGTCTATGGGTCGAGATATAACATATTTATTCCCCAGGGGCGACTCAAAGTAGGTTGTATGGACCCGTTCTTTCTTTTGCGAGAGGATCGTATTATTATTCAATTTTGTCTACTTAATTTACTAATATCCTGTACTTAATTATATTAGGTTCATTTATATTATAATTACTTGAAATTTTGATATAAATATTCGCTATAGGGATTTATTATATATATATATCATTGTATTTTAGGAAATACGGAGTATAATCATAGTATCATCTATGATCTGAAAAATCCATTAATTATTTAGTACTATACAGTATAGTATATTTATATTATAGGAAGTGTTGTTTTGGAAGAGCCAGTGTATATATATACAGAATTGTGTTTAAAATATTAACTAGATCTAAAATTTAATATAGTGTCTGAGAACTTAAGTAAATAAATCTATGATAGAAAAAAACTCAAGCAAGTTATAAATAGTATACTATTATGTATAGTAAAAGTTTTGAGAGTAATATGACATAATAGAGTATATGTTACTGTGAAGTAATCTTAGAGTCTGCTATATAATCTTATTGGTTTAAGTTTATTTATTATAGTTATACTATAAATTTAATTCTTTGCTATATTTTATCGAAAGAGATATAATATTTAGGCATATCAGATTATAACTGTGATTTATAGAATATATTTGTTATTATATTGAATATAAATATACATTTATGAATGACCAGAAGGTCAATTGACTGAAATCGCTAAATTATTTTTTATGGATTACATACAATATGTTTTTGTTACTTTGAAAAGTTGGTTTTATCTTACAATATACTTACATGAGATAATGAGATTTTATCTGATATGGATTATATATACTATTTACGGTATCATTAAGTATATACTATAATATATATAGCCTTAGTAATTCACTCAATCTACATATAAATAGCGCTTAGCTTAGAAACATAGTATATATATCTACTATGTTATAATAATAATGAATGTTTGAACTGTAATATTATTCTCCTGAGGATTACCATGAATTCGTGGTGGGAGGGATATTTATTTACAATGAATAAAGTTCCGGCTTAATATATCCGATAACTGTGACTATGTATCTGACTTTTTAATTATAACTGTATTACTTTTAAAATTTCTATATTTTATTTGATGGTGATGAGAAAATTAAATTATATTACTAATTATGATTTTTAAATACAGGAGTTTCTAGTCTTATGCTTGTTTTTTGGTTTTGGTTTTATAATATTTATTATTATTGCTGGTTATTTAATTTTTTATTAGAGGACTTTATTATCTATTAATTATGAATACACACTGGTGAATGTAAAATACTGGAGAGGGTTTAAATTCCTACGGGGTATCCATGTGATGTCTTTCCAAGGGTTTGTCCCAATTGACACTTATGATAAATGAAGATAAGGTCATATCTATTTTTCAATATTTCATATTCTGTTTTTCATTTTCTTATTTTATTTTGACTATTAAGCTATATAATATAATTATTTCAATTTATTTATATCAAATTTATTTTATCAATATTAGAGGTAATAATATTTCATATACTAAAAATTAATATAATTATGTTATATAAAAATATAGATAAATTACTAATTACAATATCATAGACAAAATCTACTTATATTATTATTTTTTTAACATAGTTTATTATTTGCTTTAGACTTTTATATTTGGCAAGAATTATTAAGTTTGTGCAATGTCATTTCTTCTTTTTTTGACCGGTGTTAATCTTCTTTTTCATTGGGGGGTAAAAAAGGGTTCGCATAACACAATTGGGGAAAAGGATTCAATAACGTATTATACATGCATTACCCATTCGTTCCAACAGCTATCTATATTTAATAAACGTCGTTCTCGAATAGGACTCTCTTCATCGACATCTTTCTCCACACGGCATTAACAATTCTAGATCGTGGTATCATTATGTTTTTCGTTGAGTAACGAACGGTCAATTGTTTACGTTATATTTTCTTAGACACTATTCTTTGTTTTGATAATTTTGTAGTAGATTGATCCTCACTTCCTTTCTCATTATTACGATTATGGATATGGTACTACCGAAATAACTTTCTTTGTTGGAGGCGCACACGAAGTTGTTTTCACCCAGTGGATTGTGTTTACATAAATCTATGTCTTTAAACATTTATTTATCTTTTCTATATTTCCTCTTTTCACTAATTTCTATTCATACAAAAGAACCACAGAATATGACATGTTCATAATATAGTATATAATTATAGGAAACATTTAGATGAAATTAATAAAAGAGACGAATTGCTATTTTTTATATTAATATCACTACTACTATGCTATATAAGACCTACAGTGAATTGGATATACCATATTCTATTAGTATAATTGGTCCCCAACGTTAGTTTTGCATAAGAATGGTTGTATATTTTATAAAATTAAAGATTAGTTCTGCTAATTCAGTCTAAGATGATATATGAGATGAATGGTTTATCCAATAATTAGTTTAATAATACATGCTGTAGTTATTTGATTTATTTATATTTAAACATATATATACTTAAAAAAAGTCTTATTTATTATATTTTGGTATTTAATTATAGCTATGATAAAGAAAATCTAATCTTAACATTGTATAATAAGCTAATACTAAGACAGTTTTTCTCTACCCAGCAATATTTTTAGATATTTTTTATGATAATTTCCTTATAATAAATCTCGGATATTTCTCGTAAATATAATTATGAAATTTTTATTTTGTGATCCGAAATTAACTTCCTACCATGTATTAGAATGATTGTTGATTTAAATTTTATATACATATTATTACCAACGTATGTTTGAAAATATGCTGGTAATTCACTTTTGGCCACTTCATATTGATAAGTGCAAGAGGTTATACTCTCGTTTCACCCTATAAGGATTATTTTAAAAATCGGTGTACTAATCTATTTACAAGATATAATTACGTATGCCACCATATTGTTTCTATTGAGAGTTCCACATTTCACCTCTCAAATTTCTCATTTTTTCTCACACAATAGGTTAGAATCCTCTTTACCTCTCTCCCCTACGCAGTGAATCACTATCCACATTTGCGTTTATTATCCTTATCCATGATATATCTCTATTTACCTAAATTTAATTGATAGTAAAAAACTTACTCGTTAGGGTATCAATGAAGTAGCGGCATTATTTCACGTCATATTTCTTCTGATATATTTCTTTAAAATTTTGGTAAAAAAGCATAAAGAATAATATATTATATAATAATATATGAAGTACAAAGATCTATAATAATAATATTAATTATACTACTACTTATGCTACTTATTTTTATACTACCCTAATGGAGAATCACAAGTGATAATATTAATATTATATTATATTATTATTATCATGTTATTGATCTAGATATTATTATTATTATTATTATTATTATTATTATTATTATATTAATGTTATTTATTATTATTATAAACTATTAATTATTATTATCTATCTATCTAACTTATTATCTATCTATTTTATTATTTGATATTGATTATTAATATATTATTATTAATTATTGATATTAATTATTATTATTTGTATTATTATTAATCTATTAATTATTAATTCATTATAATTTTATTGCATTAATTACTATCTATTATTAATATCTTAATTGTTTGCTTTTGTTTTAAATTGTTTATATATCATACTATTGGAGTGCGAGTATCTGTGGTAGTGCTCTTTAATCAGTGTAAATTATTGCATAGATGAATATTACTTTATATTTCATTTTATTTCTCGTATATTGTGTAATATATTTAATATTATATTTAAAGTATGTTTATTAATTTGCTAGCAATATTAAAATAGGATTATATCTAATTATTATTATTATTACTATTGATGTTTTAACTAATATTAATTATTATTTATTCGAATTCGATTCTTAAAAAACTCTTCTTTTAATTATGATATTTTTTTTTTATTCAAAGTTTTATTTTATAACATATAAACGTGAAAGATCAATGTTATATTATATAATTTATCTAATGAATAAACTTATCTATATTTAATTTATTATCATTTTTTATTATTAAATTAATACGTAACGCATAAAAATTGAGTTGTTAGGCTGAGATTATAGAATACGGTATAATTTTTCAACGATATATTAATCTAAAGATTATCTATTACTAGCGAGTTTTATGTATAATACATTAAATTGAATATAATATTAACATGAGTTGTATCTATATTATCTGAGCGAATTTAAAGTATAAAGACGAATATGCTACAGATATCTAAAATTAATATGGAATCGACTCATATGTTTATGGTATTTTAAATATGAAATAAATATTCTTTGATATTAATATGATATTCAGAATATTAATATTAATACTTATTTATTATAATTATTATATGATAAATAGGCTAAAAACAAGATTTTGGTGAAATAATTCATACAATCTAATTATTATGTATTATTATCTACATTACTATTATTATTTACTATATATTTTTATTTGGCCCTACTTGAAGTTTTAGCAAAGGGGAGAGATTATTATATGTAATTCCAATCTTTATTATAATTTCAAATCAATTAGAATTCTGTAACTCTTGTCAAATATTATTCACATGTATTATTATCGCGACTTATTCAATTAACATATTTAATTAAAACATTGTATTTTTATATGTGAAGATTGAATTTTCATAAGTTTCTTTAGAGCTACCGGAATAACAGGTAGTATACCATATGAGTGTTTTGAGGTCGCTGTATGTAAATTTATGAAAGAGTGATCTTTCATGATTATCAATGATTATTTTTATCTGTTATATTGAGACTATGCTTCATTTTTGCAATCTTCCATTATCGTCTCTGACGAAGAGACGATGCAATGTAACAAGTTAAAAAGATGTTTTCAAATCTATTTATTTGGCAATTTTTATTTGAGATGGGACGTTTTGAATCTAGAGCTCAAATTCGCGAAATTAATAATAATAGTTTATTGAGATATTACTTAAAGAAGCCTATTACTCTCGGAATAAGTTTGTAACATTTATATATCTCGTATTAACAATCTAATTGCTTAAGATAAATCTAGATTATGACAACTAAACAGTTTTTATTCAAGATAATTATTACTTGAAGAAATAAGACTATCTCTATACAGATTATATACTACACGGAAACTGACTTATAACCAGTTATAAAAGTGAGATAGCGGGGGACTATGTGAACGCCACAACAGCTTTCTGAAGGGATTGTAATACTGTGACCTGATAATAGCGCGCTTACGAGAAATTATACTATTTCATTACTGTCACGGTTTATGAGTGACATATTGCCAAGGTTTTATTTTATTTTAATATAATTGCTTTTTGAAATGCATTAGCATAATTCTAGATAAATTATGTCTATTATTAATAATTAATTTACCAGACAGTATTGATGTGATGTATAAACTACTTGATTTAAGTACCAATAGGAGTAGTTACTAGTTAATTAAATATATCTTTTCATACGATTTACAAGATATTAATTAAGTACTTGTGTGTAATACTAGACGTTAGGTCACTGTACGTGACCAATGCACTACCTTCTTCAGTTTATTGAATTGTACCGCATCAAAGAAGACATTTATGACAAATAGGCTTTTTTTTCGAGAGAATTTCGGGATAATATTTTATTTTGTCATATAAATTAACCGTCAATGATGTTTTATCATTTGCCATACCCCTATATCATCTAGAGGTGTATGTAATCTTATTTATATTAATAAGGCTCTTCAACACTTACATTACCCACTCACACTAACTACAACTAATGTCAGATAATAATACGTAAGAGAAACACGAAAGCACACACTTGGAGGATGGCATTCTTACCCGCCTATAATCTTTAGACACTGCATGGGTGCAAAATATAGTATATCGTACCAATCACAGGAGCAGTGAGTGAACTTGGCGGACCGCGTGTCGCGGTCTCCTAATTCGCCGGTTTGACCAATGGGCAATTATATACATCTTTATATCGGTACTACTACCATGGTTGGGGTGGCTAATCCAACTTAAATTCTACCAAATTTAATTGAATCTGGCACAATAATTGATGAGTATGACGATCCTACTAAAAATATTTTTACAGCAGATACCGCAACTCCAGATGGTTACGTGTGGTGAAGCGATCATTCTTTATCCATCAGAACTTCTATACTGTATACACTAGTCCTGTGTAGATTTTTTTCAATTTCGAATACTGGATATAAGTAAAATTCTTCCTATCATTTTAAGCTGCAATGTGCACAAAAAATCTAAAATATATATTAAAATACATATAGGTTAGATATATATATATAAGTAGATATAGTAATATATACACTATATATATATACTACTATATATATATAATTGGTATAATTACAAAAATAGGTTACTGCTATTAATAGTTTAAGTATTAGTATATATAGTATGTATACGAACGGTAACAGCTCTATTTCTGTATATTCTTTTTCTACTATATTATCATATATATGTTATTTTATCATTATATATTATATATTTAGTATATATAGTATATACTAGGTATATATATATATATATAATATATATCTAATATATATACTATATATATATATATATATAATTTCCATATAATATAGATATAAATAGTATATATATAGTATCGTTATGATATATATATATATTATAATATATTATAGTATTATTTGATTATATATATAAGTATATAGTATATATAAATTAGTTTATGGATGAGAATATATATATATAAGTATACGTATAACTATATATTGAGATGGCGCTTGTAAAACTACCAGGGTTCTTCACTATTTTGCATCTCCCTTCGCACATTTTTTTTTCCTATATTTTATGTAGGAATATTTGATGAAAATGTATATTAAGGAAAATTAAATGATACACTCCAAAGTGATTTGCAAACTGAAACGAAATGTTCATGTAAAATCTCAAACGATGAACGAGCTAGTGGACCCGGGGATCGGGCTCGACAGGAAAAGTGATCGACAGGCTTTCAAATGGTGCGACATTTGTGTATAAAAAAAAAAAAAAAAAAAAAAAAAAGAAAAAACAAGAAAAAAAAAGCAAAGTTATTCAAGGAGCATTTCGTAAACTCAAGAACAAAACATAACCTAATCTATGCATTTAAATCATGACTTAACGTCTTAAACCTAAGCCTACACCTAGACCTAACTAACAACCTACACTGAACCTACCTAACCTAATACCTACCTACACCTACCAACCTAACCTTAACGCCTGCGCGGGGGCATGCTGTAGGGGCATTTTTTTGATGTTCTGTCCGCCCTTTCCTTGTCAACTCCTTTTTCTGACTATGTAAACATTGGAATATGTCCTGAAATTGAGAACCGACATATGTTGGTACAAATGGAAAGAAAGTTTTAGGAAAGGCATAAACAATAATAGTGTAGAAATAGAGTTTAGTCTTAGCTAGTGGTTGTAAGTCAGTCAACGTTGTAATGAATCGATACAACTGCAGCGACAATACATAGCGCTTTATCTATTTTATGGTAAAGTCTATCGGAAATTGGTCAAGACTGATAAGATAAGATGAAACCCTGCGTAGAAAAGCATTAATCCGATGCGGCCTTGTTCTCATATGGAACAAAAAAATGAGAGGATAACAGATGCGGTTCCAGACGAAGGAGCAATCTTCATTGGTGTCATCTGAAGCTAATATTATACATGTTAATGTCGAGGTCGCAAGGTAACTCAGTCACGACCGGATCTGACCAATAACGATTGGGAAGTGTTGGATTATCTATGGAATACGTAAGCGAGTTTGGTAGCTGTGACATACGAGCAGGGTCCAGACTGATATCCCGGTCACTTTACAAGAAGAACTCAATTCTTGGGTGTAACCACGTCACTGAATGCGGATTCAGTGGCAGGCATGAAAGGAAGCGTGTTTCGTAGCCTCTGCAGCTAATTACACATTCGCTACTTTTTGTAAAAGGGTTGTAGTTAATACGGGAAGTGGAGTGATACCTTTCATCCATGATTTCTTATTTACTACAGTGGATATCTAACTAGAACCATTTATCATTCTATTGGTGCATTATTATTTTATAATAGTACATATATATTTACTAGTATATATATATGTATATAGTAGATATATATTTATAAGTATATATATATAATATATATAGTATAAATTATATATATATATAATAGAATATATTAGTGTAATACTATATATATATATACTATATATTATATATATAATCTAAGTGAGCAGTAACATCCGCATACCCGCATTCCGTTTGTGGAGATCCGCACAGTTATTAAAGGCGCAATCCACATCCGCAATGACCGCGCTTTGCTCTGCGGATGTGCGCGCGCGGATGTTTATTTTCGAGAATTGATATCCGCACTTTTATAATAAAAATACTTAAGATGGAATCTGAAAAACGAAAATGAAAACGAAAAATCTTTGAAGGCATTCAAAAAACGGTTTGCATATTCCATAGGCTTCCTGTATACAAGATCATTCCAAACTCGCTGGAAAACTAAGTAACAGCGTCATATTGATGGACAAGAATGGTATGCATCAAAGAACCTCTTGCTTTGTACGGGAGTTCGTATTCCAAAGTTTAACATTCTTAATTAATGTGGAAAAATGACATCACACAGGAGTGGCATTTCACACTGCATTAAACTATTAGAACCATTTGAAGAAATTACAAAAAAAAAAAAAAAAACATAGAACCAAAAAAAAAAATCAGCTTCTCTTAAAAGGTTTTAGTTTCTAATCTTTATAAAAGTAATTTAAAGCTTCAAATTACTAAATGAAACTCTTCAAATGAAATAGGTTTAAAACAGGAATGAAAGGGAGATTAAAACTAGACGCATGAAAACGAGCTATTGGTTTACTGTGTAATAATAGACTTCCATCACTATTTGCACTTTACTAGATCCCCTTTATAAAGGCAATTTTATTTTTGTAATACATTATTGAGATAAAGTTAAAAATTCGTTCACCTATTCGGTTTGCAGTTGAAAGAAAACATATCCCTATTAAAAGGGACAAAATAACGAAATCATCTATCAGAAGCAATACCACCTCCTAGCAATGAGAGAGCTCACATAAATTCACCGTGAGAAGAACTTCTTACACGTCCACGTAGTAGATGAAGAAACACAACGCATTACCGGTACAAAGTATGTAAGTGCAGAATGATTAAACCACCTAATCACTCTGGAAAGAAAAACCACTCAGAATACAAATGACTCGACTCCAATACAGTTGGTGGAGGAGTTTAAGCAAGATGGTTTAACCGCCGCCTAAGTAGAATTTGCTAAACGAATCTACTTGCACTACCTCCTAAAAACTATTGTTCAAGTGAAGATAACAGGTATTTAGCAGATGCGGGACTAAATATATGATTGAAAATAGAAACAGACTCCTCTCCCAGCCAGACCAGGCAGAAAAAATGGTTTCTCGAGCCACAACCCTATCTATAGATTTGAATTTCAAGTAAAACTAGTGCACAAAAGTATATAATCTATTTGTAATAGTCTCTTTCAAAAAATTTTGACCTTTTGCCAAAAATATCTTCGACAACTTTTGTAAACCTGCCTTTCCTAACCTTGTTCATTCTAATTAATCTGTGGCTAATACTCTTTCTTAAAAGGCTATTCTTTTCGGCTTCCTTTTATAATCTAATTCTACTCTGTATGATTCTGGCATCGTTCCTCTAACTCCTTCTCCCAGCTGGTGTCTCATTTTTATTTGTGATTATTTGTGATCGTGTACGGGGGATTCTAACACTCATGGGCGTTAGAAAGATTGGTGATCTAGATGGCATCTCTCACCGCGTTTTAAGAAAGTATGCTATTGATCTGAAACCTGTTCTCATTTATTCTACTCACAGTGCCTTAATAGTTACTACTAACACTTTATCAGCATTAGAAGTTTGCATATATCTGAAGAAGGGTAACAGCTCTGAACCTTTAAGCTGTCACTCTACAGCTTTCACCTTTATTAAGTCTAAGATCTTTGAAACTATCTTCGATTCCCATTTTTAGAATCATTTGGAATCTCATTCCTTTCTTTCAGATTCTTAAAATGGCTTTCGACGTTAAAATGACTTTCAACGTTCAACTTTTTTATCTTACCAATTATAATCTTCTGCCCATGGGGAGTGTTGCTTGATAAAGCCTGTCATATCCAAATCTTTTGATAATGAACGACATGCGTCGCTGCTCCCCAAGATCCTTATTTTTGGGTTTCTTCCTCCACTTTGCTTACTCATGTCTATTTTCTTTTCAAATTGCTCCTATTTAATCTCCTACTCTTTTCTTTCCTTTTATTATCGATCTTCTCAGCTGATCTTTAAACTATTTATCATCTTGCGGATTACTCAACTCTTTGTTCTTCCACACATTTCAAATTTTATCCTGCTTTTAATTTGAGATTTGCTTCTTGCATATTACAACTTCAAAGAGGTTATAAATCCCGCGAAGGATGCCAGATTTTTCTTCTTTACTCTAACTGTAGGGCAGTTTTATCCGCCCTTGTGTTTTCATATGAATTTTATATTGGCATTGGCTACTCCAGGAATTTTCGAAGTGGTACCTCCTTACCTCTAGGCAACTCTGTTCTGTAAAATTCCTTACCATACTGTGTTTCCTTTCCTTCTGTTGCATTTAATCTTTCTCGCTTTAATTAAAAGATGCGACTGCGCTCACATGGGAGATATAATTTAGACTTGAGCTTTGGTGTTGTTGCATTTCTATTTTCATTTTAAAAATATAAAAAGGAGCAACGATTCTCATTTATCATGAACTTGTAAAGTAAAAGGATTGATTATAATAAAGAAAGAAATCAATGAAAAATGTTGGTGAATTGTGGCACAACATGAGGAGTGGAATATAACTACAATGGACAGTTTTTTTTTTAAATAAGCAAGCACACATTGCTTTCCAGTGTTATAATCTTGGTAAAATGTTGAATCTAATATATTCCGCTATCAATATGGTTTTAGGTCGTAATTCTGAATAAAAGCTGAGTTGGTTGGTATCTGAATGTGAATAAGAGTGTAGCTAAAAATCAACTTAAGCAACCATAGACAAAACAGTATAATACAGGGAAAGGAGACGAAGAAGTTGAGAAAGAAGAGATGAGCTAGTGAGGCAGAGTGCTTAGGAAAATAAATAAATAAATAAGATCAGCAGAGGAGTAACTACAGAAGGGCTGCTTGAATTGAAGAGGTAAAGCTGAGACCAAAAATCTCATTAGAAATATGATATGCAACTTACTATCCTATGCAATTATAGGAGAAGGTTACTTACTACATTTTTGATAAACACACACTCACACACACTCACATATACGCACCTGCACACACACATAAATAAAAATATATATATATTATATATAGGCTCTATAATATTAAGCTAACAAAAACCACTTTTAAATTTACTTATGTCTATCTGTTATTGTAGATAATTTCACTAGAGTATTTCTGTAACTTAATATATTAATCATCATATCACTTTCTGTTAACTTATATTATAGGTGACTTACTTATTTATATGTTTCCAAGCTTAATATTATCTTTAGGTCATCTAGTTATTATTGATAATTGCATCAGGTACTTCAGTATAACTAACCTATACTCTTTCTGTTTACTATGAGAGAGAGGGAGTATGACACTGTCCGTGGAACTTTAACACTAAATTTTAAAAATCTCCCCTTTACATGGGGTCCTCTGTAGTACGCATAGAATGCAAGAACACAGAGCTGAGGATCATCTGAGTCAGAGCTACAAGCGACCAAGGCCTGAAATTGGGACCAGATCTTCAGAGGTCTTCCATTCTCAAGAGGGGTCTATCACACTTTACACTGAAAGTAACTCGACTTCTTGCGGGAATGGACTCGCTCTATATTCTGTATGAGCTATCCTTTACAGAGAGCAGTGAGAAGATTCTCGCGGTGCGCTAACGTGTTAGATTGAATGTGAGATAATGGCTGCATCTCATGGAGAGAGTGTCAATTTACGAGTACTGGCTTACCGGCACAGTAATGTTTGATTCATTATTATTACTCATGTTACTTATAAATAGAAAAGGTGTATTTCTTCAATTATATAAATATCATGTCACTAGTGTCTTACTGTTTATAGATAATTTCACATGAGTAGTATTATTAATCTGTTATAACTATACCTATTATCAACTTTTTCTGAGTTATTAACTGCTCTTTATATTGTTTCATTCAATACTTATCATAATAATTCTGTCACGGTCTCTGTGATTATTGTTGATTATAAATTATTCTAATACACAGTATTTCGTATAATCTACCTCTCTTATTACTAGTATATATACTTATATTAGTTCTTGTATGTTATCTTTATATCAAACTTAAAATTCCTGAGTGGTCTTCCTACTTTTTTGTGCGATCAAAACGACTTACATTGACACAGGTATTCCCTTATCAGGTAGAGGTCAAGTCAACTACCTCAACTTTCCCTTTAACTCCGCGGCCCGAGTAGCGTCCGCTGTGAGTCATACCGGTTCAAATCTTTCTAACTCCGACAGGATTCTCTTGCCATGGTAGTGTTTTAGATGAATTTCCATCTCAGCGTTTTTCTGTGTTGAGAATTTTTTAAAACAGGAGATGACAGTAAAGAAGTGTGATGTACCCTTCGGAACCTGGTTACAGTTTCTTTGATCTACGATGTACTCTGTGTGTGTTGCTCTTGTGTAATGGTAGCATATTCTCAGTAATTCTCTTAAGAATGCTCGTTATTGTTTATGCGTGGTTATTGGACCGATATATCTATGCTTTTGACCACAGAGTGACTGACTAGTTCTGTGTTTTGAGACTTAGCACTGAGTTGAAATTCTGGTGCTATTCCCTGTGGGTGTTTGTTTAAAATGTTGTTTGGTGCGTCTGCATCTTATGGTTTTCCTGTTAGTGTCCGTGTGACATTCTGTTTGGTGTACTGTTGTGTTGTTTTCATACAGGTTGCTGCTTGTGAAAAAAACGTGAGATTGTCATGATGTGTCTTTGGTTGCAGGTTCTCAGAGACTAAATGTCACTATGTTGCATGCGGCTTGTTGGTGGTTGTGATTTGGGTATTATGTGTGCACAGAGAATTTAGTTGTGCCTATCATGTCCAGGTGTGTGTCTATTTCGTTAGAGAGTATAATCTACTGGTTCTTCGTGCAGGTGTTTTCCGTTGCGTGTGTTGTTCGTTGAGATCGCTGTGCAGGTCTCTTCACTTGTTCATTGATTTCTCTCAGAAGATTTTGAGTATATGTTGCTCTGTTTGGTCGAGCTCTTCTTATTTTATTTTTTAGTCTTTGAGTTTAGGTGTATAGGATGTCTCTCACGGAGGATTGAGATGAAGCCGTTAGTTTTACTGAGCGTAGGAGCTCTCGAAACCTGATTGTTTGTATATTACAGTTGCGGTTACTGGATGTTGGTTGAGGCCTTGTGTTTGTGTAGGTTCTGGTGTCAGTCGCGTGTCAGAGTCCTTTATAAAATGTTGTTCTCTGCGGTCTCTGTTGTGTTGAGTAAGTTTCCATTCAGTAATGTATCAGCTAAACTACCTCTTTTGTTACTGTTCTTGTGTTTCTTTCAAACTTTAAATCGGTGTGTCTCGTTGTAGATAATTTTAATACAGGATATTTCTGTAACACCTCATTTCTGTTTACGATGTTTCTTTGTTTCTTCAAAGCTATAATATTCTGTGGTCTCTTTTTGTTGAATAATTGCACAGTGTATTTCCCCAATAAAAAGTAACTACCTCTCTCCTGTTCTTTACTTATGGTTTCTTGGTGTTCTTTTTCAAATTAAATTCTTTGGGCTTCTCGTGTGGTATGATAATTTTTTTCAGCATGGAATTTTTCTGGTACTACCGAAAGTTCACTTCTTATGTATCTTGTGTTCTTGTTGGTTTCTTCAAATATATTGATCAAGTTCTGTCGGTCTCTGTATGTAAATAATTTTCACAGCGTGTATTTTCTGTAACTACCTTCACTTTCTGTTACGCTTTGTTTCTTCAAATTTAAAATTCTGTGGTATCTGTTGTAGATAATTGCAACAGAGTATTTCTGTAACTACCTCTTTTCTGTAACTGGCTCTTGTGTTTCTTCAAATTTAAATTCTGTGGTGTCTCTGTTGTAGATATATTTCACAGGTATTTTCCCTGTAACTACCTCATGTTTCCTGTCACTGTTTTTGTTGTTCTTCAAGCTTAAATTCCTGTGGTCTCTTTGTTTGATAGTTGCCCAGGTATTTCTGTAACTACTCTCCTTTCTGTTACTGTGTTCTTGTGTTTCTTTCAAATTTAAATTCTGTAGTCTCTGTTGTAGACAATTTCAATGGTATTTCCGTAACTACCTCACTTTCTATTGTTGGACCTGTTTTTGTTTCAAAAAATTTATAATTCGTCGAAGTACCTCAGTTGCTTAGATTAATTTAAGAGGTTATTTTCTTGTAATACTTAGTGGTGTCAGTGTTTCTGCTGCTGGTTCTCTTGGGAGTCTTGTCCAATTTTAAATGTCTGTTTTTTCTCTGTGTAGATATTTAAACAGTTGTTAATTATGTAAACTAGAGCTGGTACATGCTGCATTTTTGAGCTGGGGTCTGTTTCTTTTGCTCTTTTTCGCGTTTGTAGGATCTGTGTTTGATATCTCGTAGAGATAATCTCTGTGGTATATGTCTTTTTTATTATATCTTCAAACTGAAGAGTGGTTTGAAAAAATTTGATGTGGGGTGCTCACTCCGGTGCGGAAAATTGCGGTGCTCTAAATTCTTTTCCTTTTATTTGCTCTGTAAACATTTATTGTAAATGATTTTAAATTTGTTTGTCGGAAGGAGATGTCCCCTTTGGTGAGTTATTGCCGCGTTCTCTGTGTTGTCTTCTTCACGTCTTTCTTTGTGCGTTCTCTTATCTTTCTGAGCCTTTTTCCTAATTCTTTTTTATATCAGGGTCTAAAGTCAATAGGCTCATACAGATCTTAATGAGAAATGATTACAAGCTACTTTGTTCATTGTGTGTAGCTTCTTTGACCTTCTTAGAATTACTGACTAGTCTCTTCTCAGCAGTTGGGGTTTAGCAACTAAGTGTGTAATCTGTAGTCTAAATTATCTTTTCTGTTGATATCTATTCAAATTATCGTAGCAGTCAACAATGTCTAAATCAACATTTCTTTAGTCATGAAAATGAAGTTTTCTGCGTCGCGTGTTTGTAATGCTAATATCACTTATTTCACTATCAATTTCTGATGACTTTTATCTTCCTCTCTCTAATGTATTTTATTCAAATCATATAAATCACTTTGTTTATTAATTATGCATCGAAGAAACGATCTACCTATGCCTCACTAATTTCTTTTTTCACTACAAAAGTCTGCGCTTGCGCTATATTTTTTTCTAATGGATATGTATGTACTGTGTTAATTGTTATTTCCAAAATGAATTTTTCATTAATTTTTTAAATTTACATCAATTTCACTGTCTAGATAATCAAATCATTTTCATTTATACAGTAATCACACTTCTATCTTGAGTCAGATTGTGAGAATCTGCGGTGTATTGAGAGACGAGTGAGTCTACTTTCAACTCCGTTTACGCTTTCAGAGTCAATTTTCAATTGCTCGTTTTCTTTGAGAGAATTATCGGGCAAACTTTTTTGTTTTTCAGGTTGTGTTTTACGCTCGATTATTTTATTTCTTTTTGGAGGGGGAGGGGGTGGAATATCTTCCTTATTAACCTCGGATAATAGCATTATATCTATTTTAGAAGTTTCGTTGTCAATAATCATGTCTTTGATTATTTTTTCACTGTCTGATGTAGACGAAACTTCGTCACTCTTTTCTTTTGAATCGCTTTCATTTTTATCAGTTTTTTTACGTCTTGGTGGAGCTGGAAGGGTTCGACTTTGAGTTTGCTTTGAGATTTTATTTGATGAAAAATTTTCATCCTCTGTTTGAGCTCTGTTTTTCCGTTTTGATCTTGGCCTTGGTAATGTAGCTGCTTTATTTTTTTCTATATCAGAAATTGATTTGTCTGAAGACTTTTTTTGTCCTCTCTCCGGCTTTAAAGGTGAAGGGACATTCATATCCCTTTGAGTAAATATTTTTTGACGTTTTGGAATCTTAGGAGAAGCTTCTAAAGACCTAGGGCGTGATTTTATCTTTCTAGAAGGACGAGACGGTAAAGTGTCATAAATATGATTCTCCTCCTCTTTCTCTGAAAGATTTTTAGGGGATCGTATTTTCCGTTTCTTTGGAGGAATTGTTGGAGGAGAAATGGTCTCATTTTCATCTATATGTTTATGAACAGTTGCGTACAAGTCATTAGATGTACCTTCTTTTGGTTCATTGTTATTGTTAACCAAACTACAAGATTCATTTTGAATTTGATTTTCTTTTATTTCTTCTTCTCTTTTTAGACTGATTGATGGTTTTACTCCCCTTTCTGGCTTTGGTGGAGGAACGGGTTTTTCGAAGGGTAAAGAGGTATTTGCTGGCAGGTGTGGTTCACAATTTTTCTCCTCTTCAATAAATTTCTTTTCAAGGACTCCTCCGGAAGGAAGAGATTTCTCATTGGTTTCTTTAGAAATTTCTTCAGTTAAATTTTCTTTTGTTACTTCTGCTATCTTTTCATCTTCAATAGGTTTCTTTTCAGTATCAACTCTAAATCCAATGTGTATAGTTTCGTATATTTTGATACCTCTTCTAGGCTTGCTTGGAGATTTTTTTGATGCCTCCTTTGACTCTGTATCATGATCGGCTAAATTAGTCTCACACTCTTTTAGAGATGAATCTTCATTTTGTAATTTTATTTCTATATTTTCATATATTTTTATACCCCTTTTTGGTTTATCTGGTAACTTTTTATCCACAGAAGATGAGGTTTCTTCTACTTTTTTCTCATTTTCTAAGTTATATTCTGCTTCGGTTTTATCTTTTGTGTCTTTCTTAATTGTTTCGTAAATTTTGTTTCCTCTTGGGGGTTTGGGTGGAATAAGGGACTGTGGAATAATGTATCCATCTTCCGCCATTTCTTCCTCCTCTCCTCCAGTTGTTGTCGAACTTAAATTGCTATCCTCTTCACTGGCTAGCATAACTTCACGACCAATTGGAGTGC
>JABUQX010088296.1:27500-32651 GCA_015478945.1 Trachelipus rathkii
TGGTGCGCCTACTCTGGTGCGGTGCGGTGCGGTGCGGTGCGGTCAGGTACGCAAAAATTCGGGTGCTTGGCCAACTCTACAGCAAGCCCAACTCTGTTTCCTCTTACTATCTCAGACCTCAGCTTTCATTCAAATTCGAATGTTGTACGTGTATGCGCGCAAACATATTGTCTCGAATATAGAGTCTACAAAATATTCTAACCTTATTTCTTAGGTTACAGCTACAATTATGTGTTCTGTTTATTTATCTCCAAACTCAACTATACTGACTGTTCAAAATTCTTCGACCACCTGAACTCCGAAATAGAGATCTTAACTTGTCTTCCTACTCTGAAATCATCATTCTTAGTACGCTATACAATTTTTTATAGTACATTATGGTCAGGATCCTTAATTTTCAATCAAAGATGTTATTGCGTTAATGTGCGCAGAGATATTCTTTGTTTTCGTGTCTCTGATTTGGTGTCTTGTGTCTTGTGAACTTCCTACCTTATGGCCTAGGCTATCTTGCCAATCTATGACCAAACTCATCTGCTCTCTCTCTCTCTCTCTCTCTACTCTCTCCTCTTCATCTTACCTCGTGTGGGTCTCTCTCTCATCAGTCTTGTCCGTCTCGTCTCTTCTCCTCTCTTCTCTCTCTCTCTCCTCTCATCCCTCCCCTCCATCATCTCTCTCTCTTCTCCTCTCTCCTCATCTCATCTCTCACCTCACTCATCTCTCTCCTCTCTCTCTCTCTCTCTCTCTCTCTCTCTCTCTCTCTCTACTCTCTCTCTCTCCATTTCATACCACCACCGTTAAAATGACTTCTGGCTTTTTCCCCAAGATAAAAATGGTCAAACATTTTGCATAATAATCTTCAGCAGATGGTACAGCTTCATGCTCGTTTTCTTTAGATCGTCCTTTTAGTTGAACCATTGTGTTATATCCAACGTTAACTCCTTACAGCTATGTAAAAACGCCTTTCTCATTTCTTGTGGTTTCATGGCGATCATGCGGTTCTTCCGATTGATGTTTTTATTATATTCTCTTGCAGATTGGAAATAGACGAAGGAAATCTTTTTACTGGCAACTTACTTGTGCAAAACGCAGTTGGGACTTATGCCGGTCATGCATAGTTTATTTTTTCCTCTTGAAACGAATACTGCTTTAACGGAAGGTGTTTACCAGAATGCACAAAACGCATAACTAAGGTGATCTTCTCCGGCATGGTTCTATTTTATTTCCATTAAATAAAATTTATAAATCTTCACTTTTCTCCTTCAATTGAATCTAATAATAAGAAACCTTTGTTTAAACTGCCCTCAGAAATTACCGTCATGTTCCAACTCCAGAAACCCGTGAAACTTATGTTCCATCCCGGAAACAGGCAAATATATTCTCTGTGACACAAGAACTCTTTTCCCAAAGAATATACAATAATTCTTCTTGTTCTTCTCCCTCGCGATCTTTCTGACAAAAGAAAAATAATTCAAAAAAATGTATATTCTAATTTTTTTTTCTTCTTCTTCTTCTTCTTCTTCTTCTTCTTCTTCTTTTCTCTTTCCCTCTTCTAGTTTTGTCTGTCTATGCTGTCTGTTAACAATTCCTGCTAAATCTGACATTGGCCTAAACCTTTGCCACTAACTTAATTCATCTTACTTTATGCAAGAGAGTTCTACATGCTATTCCCATTCTTGTCTCGTTATCTCCTAACTCAAATAAATTATGCCTATCATTGGTAATTCCATCTAAAGATGTTATTTCTTTGCTGCTTATCTGAGCTTCTGAGGTTTTGTTGTCCGAAATATATATATATCAAATATAATATATATATACTTATACATATTTATATATATTTATCACCTATGTTTCTTATAGAGTAACATTATAGTCACTATATAATATATATATGCATATATACACTATATATATATATATTATATTTATATACATCATATATATATATAAATATATATATATCACCTATCATAAGTAATATATCTTTATATGTAGCTACATAAATAGATAATATAAAGTATAGTAATATATATATAGTTGTAGTATATATATATATATATATTATATATATTTGAATGATTATGACAATATATATATAATAGTTTCACTTAATAGACCCCTTTCGAACACCCTGTACAGAGAAGCGGCCCATACAGGGTTAATAATCAACTTCTAAGGGTGTGGTCACCTAGCTCATTAACAATAATTTTTTAAAAGTCAAAGAAAATTTGGATGGGAAATCACAATAAAAAAATCAAAAATAAATTGAAAATAAACTAGAATAAAATGATGTTCTTACTTATAATAAACTAGTTTATAATATTATACATAATAACAAAATCATTTTATAAAGAATATTCAGTTCTTTAGAAGATAAAGAGAAATAGAGTTATAACTTAGTTAAAGTGGGAGATTCAGAATAAGATGGGATAACCTTTTAGATAAGATGTTTATGGATCACATAAAGTTAGGAAAATGATTACGACTAATGGGGATTAGTTGGGGACAATCAATGAAGATATTGATAGTGAACAGATTTCGGGGTATGGTGACGGCAAATAATAGCAGAGTTGGGGGAGGGTTCACCGTGATATTTAGTGCTTAGTGATTTGAGATTTTGGTGTAGGCCATATAACGGAGAGAGCAAGTATCAACCTCTGAAGCGCTTTTCGTCGGTGAAGATGAAAGACGTCACTACATGTGTTACAGCTTTAATACATATTTATTAAGTTTCGCCCTACGCTGATCACTCGTTCAGAACTCTTGCATACTTATAAATATAAGGCCGAAAGCCCTGTCGGAGAGTCAGAGAAATTTAAGATGATGGGAGGTACTACTCATATTTGATTGAATGGCATCCACGAAAGGTAGTAACCTATATAATACTATATATATATATTAGAAATAAGTACTATCTACGGAATAAAAAGTAGTTTAGCCATTATTTGACCTTTTATCTGTCAGTACTTATTTTAGTTGCCAGTTACTACATATATATATTACTCCCATATTTTCTTATAAATTGAGAGGGGGGTTCAACAGAGTATGATTTGTTTCTTACGAGAGTGAGCACCATCAAGAAATTGTCGTGTAGTATTATATATAGCTCAAGATACCATATAATTTAGTGTTTTATAAGATATAAGTAGACTTTTTAAGTACGCCGGCGGGAAGCACCGTTAGCTGAAATTATATTGAATAAATGACATAAGTGCTTGAGGGCTAAGGAATAGAAAATCCGAGAAAGGTGACAATCATTACATGACTACATTATAATTTACTTTGGCAGTAAAATTGAAGCATCGAAGGTGGAGAGGAAGGGTATTAGATGGTTGCGGTCGGAATAGACAGACACATTGCACTCACATATATAATATATAATTATATAATATATATATATATTTATATATATAACATAACTTCCCCTGATTTAGAACCGTCAATAAACACGAGTAAATCTCAACCTTGAAGCTGCGGGAATGAGATAATAGGATAATGAATGTCTTAAAAACACAGGCAGCAGGGTGGCTAAATATTTGAAGAGATGTCAGGACCCTAGGGTACAAATGGTGGTTGTACAACTTCGTCCATATAAGAGAACGTGTACCAGCACCTTTGCAAAGGGATGTTCGAGCGAAGTTAGGGATGTTATATATAACCTACTAGGCTTAGCCAAATGGCCAGCAAGGAGAATAATTCTGAAGGTATCATTTAGGCAGAATCAGCATTAATAGAGCAGAATGGTATAATTATGGGGAGTTTGATAAATTTGAAGATAACTTGTGCACATGATAATTCTCTTCGAAGAGAGAATGGCAGACTCACATTGGATTCAACTTCAAAGGCTTACGCAGGGCCGGGGGGACGATTGGATGGCTCCAGTGGAAGCATACGAATCGCCTCGTATTTTGGATGGGGTATATAATATTAAGTATATATATAAATAGTAGTATATTAGTATATTTATATATATATATATATATATATTAGTAGTATGTTATATATACTAATATTATAGATATATATACTATATAAAAGTAAGTATATTAATATAGGGTATATAAAAGTATCATATATTATATATATATAGTATGTTATATAGTATATATAATATAGCAGTTATATATATATATATATATATTTATAAGGTATTAAATATATATAATTTATATAGGTATATTTATATATATATAGTATATGATATATCTATAGGTATCTATAAGTAACTATGATTTAAATTCCAATTCTTTTTCCTAAATTATTATCAATATGAATAAGAACGAAAGAGGGTATTGATACTAATTTAATGTGAGGAGCGTTGGGAAATTAGTCGCATCACTAGGTAAAATAATAAATATGGTACTTATAAAATAAGAAAGTTGCGATATGGTTGGAACGGAATGATTTCGGGAGGGCCAGTTTTTTTGGGGCAATAATGAATGATTGATCTTCTCGGGTCGAGGGGGGCCGGTTGGCTGGTGGCTAGGTTGGGACTCCTCGTTTCGACAACTTTTGAGCTGCTGATCTAACTGATGTACGTAGAGTTGGTGGAGGCCTGACCTAATACGTACGCCCCATAGTCTAGCCTTCGACTCTGATCAGGACGATTGGAGACGTAAAGGACTTGTGCGAGAATCCAGCACCGACTCATGATGTAACCGAGGCTCAAGACAAGGCAATGACAAGTCTTTTCATGGATTTAATATGCCTATCGTATGTTAGGTGGTCATCTAGCAATGACGTTCCCTACAAATTTTTTGTTAGGAAGTTACTGGAAATGAAGGGATACCATATAAGGGGATTAAGGTTAGACTCTTCTTTTTTTCCCTAAATAGAGTCGATCGCTGAGGTCTTTGTTTTGTAAAAAATGCAAGTCATGGCAATAATCCCCATTGTGAAATATTCTCTATATGTTGATTGAAGTTGCCTTTCAAGAATATGCAGCTCTGGCACTGCATGGCTATGTATAATGCTAAGTCATCCACATATAGAGAAAAAATTGACCGTAACTGGGATAGAAGTTAACTGTATGTCATTGAATTCCGAGAGCATAATTAATTGATACACTTAAATACACTGCCCTGCGGAACGCTTCATCAGTAGTAAGTGGCGCGTGATAGTGACAGTACAGAAGAGACCAATAACCTGGATGGG
>JABUQX010088297.1:0-24562 GCA_015478945.1 Trachelipus rathkii
CTGGCAGCTTAACTAGAAACTCTACAACCCCTTACAACACGCTCAAAACCCTTATTATCGACCCCTTGGCTCCCACCAGAGAGGAGCAATTGGAAACTCTGCTTGGAGGCATCTGACTGGGCCGACCAGAAACCCTCGGAACTGATGGTAGGGATGCTGGGTTTGCTTGGCGGCACTCCATCTACACGGGAGAGAAAATAATTCGCACCCTCTTCCTCCAGAAGATGCCTGCTCGACATTCACAGCGTCCTACAATCAATAAACCCGACGGCGTTGTCCCTCACTGAGTTTGCCGCTACCGGCGGACAGAATTTTGCGCCCTCCGGTGGAGCCTTTGGTCCACACCTCTTACGTCGTTTCCTCTCTTTCTCCTACCTCTTCAACTCTCGCACCTCCTCAACCCTCATCCACAACTCACGCCCAACACATTCCCAGTACTCTACCAACAACTCCACCACCCTTCCTCCCCTCTCGTTCCTCAACCGCCTCTGCCGCCTATCCAGCTCAACCTCCTTATTCCCTGTCCCACTTTCCAACCTTCCCTACTCTCCGCGCTTTCGCGAGTACAACCTCCTCCTTCGGCAGCTCTGGATGCCCGGGTTTCGGTTCTCGAAACTGGCATGGCCGATATTAAACGGCCCTTCTCTCCCTACAGCGGCAATTAATAATAACACTTTTCACTCTCGTGATCCCACTCCTTCCAACTTTCGTCCTTCTCGCGGTCCTCGTTCACCTTCTGCTTCTTCCTCACGCCAGCGCCAGTAATATTCTCATGGGTACTGTTATTATCCCCATACTTTCAGCATGGATGCCAAGAAATGCGATCCCTTCCTGCCCTCTCTGTCAGGAAACTCAGCAGCCAACCCGTCATGGGAGCGACGGGAGATGCTGGTGCTTTCTTCTTCCCCTCCTACTACACAGGATGTTCTTCGTATCTACGATCATTCCACTAAGCTTGCCTTCTTGATGATTCCGGCGCTGGCCTGTCAGTTTACCACACAACCCTTCTCAAGACTCGGCTATCCCTCTTCCAGGCCGTCAACTCTTCGCTGCTAATGGCTCTTCCATTCCGGTATATGGAGAGCGTTTATGTACGTTGGATCTGTCTCTCCGCCGCCAGTTTCCATGGGTTTTTCTCGTCGCTGAAGTGACACAGCCCATCCTCAGCGCTGACTTTTTGTCCCATTTCAATCTTATGGTAGACCTTCGTAATAGGCGTCTAGTTGACGGTGATAGATACTTCTCTTTACTCTCACGGTTCCTAGGTTCTTCAGAGCTAAGGGGGATTTCCGCTATGCTCCGCCATCTTCAGTAGTGTCTCCCTTCCTTTCTATCCTGCAGGAGGACTTTTTTTCCTTCTTTATTGCATCCTTGCTCTTCAGACACCCCTCTTAAGCATTCTGTGAACATCATATAGAGACCACTGGCCCACCCCCCTTTGCTCCGAGCTCGCCCCCTCCCTCCTGATAAACTCAAGCCGCCAAGGCCGAGTTTGATCACATGTTGCAACGTGGCTTTTGCGCCCTTCCAAGAGTTGTTGGTCTTCTCCGCTACACATGGTCCCTAAGGGCACCACGGGCGATTGGAGACCCTGTGGTGATTTTAGGGCTTTGAATTCTGCCACAACACCGGATAGGTACCCTGTGCCGCATATATAAAGTTCCCCCCTGTCTGGCAACACCATTTTTTCTTCTTTGGACTTAATTCGAGCCTACCATCAGATACCCGTGGCTCCGGAGGACGTGCCCAAGACAGCTGTAATCACCCCCTTTGGCCTCTTTGAAGTACATGAAAATGCCATTCGGTTTGAAAAATGCAGCCCAGTCCTTCCAGAGGTTCATCGATTCTATCCTCCGTGGCCGCTGGTTTTGTTTGGGCATATTTAGATGATCTTTTAGTAGCTTCCTCCTCTCCTGAAGAACATATGGATCACCTACGTGCCGTTTTTGGTAGGTTGGATGATGCGGGAATTCGTCTCAATCCTACCAAGTGCGTATTCGGCGCGTCTTCTCTTACATTCCTTGGTCACACAGTCTCGGCTGAGGTTATTTGCCCTCTTGTATACCGTGTCGCCGCTATCCGAGCCTTTCCTCTTCCCAAAATCAAAAGCAACAAATTAAATATCTGGAATGATCAACTTTTACCACGATTCTGAAATCAGCGGCAGCCTCCTAGGCCTTGCCGCACTCATTCGTCCTAAACGGCGAGGCAGCACCACTAAGTCGGCTGGTCTCCGGCAGCAGAGTCTGCTTTTGAGGCTTCAAGAGGCCCTCCCCTCCGCCACTCTTTTAGTTCATCCCAACGATACCGCACCAGCGAGAGTGCGGGTAGATGCCTCCGATTTCGCTGTTGGTGCGGTGCTTCCAGCAGTTCCAAAGGGCGAATGGTGCCCACTTTGCCTTTTTTTCACGCAAGCTGCAACCCGCCGAAACAAGGTATAGTGCTTTTGGACAGGAATTGCTTGCTATGTACCTTGCTGTTCGCCATTTTCTTTTTGGAAGGACGGGAGTTCCACAGCCTGACCGACCACAAAGCGATCACTTTCGCAATGGCTTCACGGCATGAACGTCACTCCCCGTGAAGCTCGTCATCTTGAATTCGTTTCCCAGTTTACGACAGACATACGTCACATCTCCGAGTGGATAATTCACACCGGATGCTCTTTCTCAGTTGAAATTAGCGCTCTTTCCCCATTCTGACATTGATTATTGCAGCCATGGCCACGTGCCAGGAGCAAGACAATATCGATCATCAGCAGGCAGGACTTTCTCTACAGCTGCAGTGGCTCAATCTTCCGGGCATAGAGAAGAGACTCTTGTGTTTTTGACACTTCAACAGGCCACCCTCGCCCTTTCATTCCAAATTCTCTGCGAAAGGCAATCTTCTACAATCTCCATTCGCTTTCACACCATGGCGTCGAGGCTTCACGCAAACTGGTAACAGCTCGTTTTGTGTGGCCTAAAGTTAGCGCCGACGTGAACTGGGCCCGCGCCTGTATGGCTTGTCAGCGCTCAAAGTTAAAGACATACTAAGAAAGCTCCCTTAAGCACCTTCTTGCCTCCTGGTCAACAGTTTGAGAGAGTCCACATCGACATTGTTGGACTCCACCTTCTCATAGCCAGCGATATATCTCACCTGCATTAGATGGTTTGCTCAGTTCTGGACTAGGCCTCCATATCTTTGCATGCCGGAATATTGCTAGCTTTGTTTCCCATTAGGATCTGGTTGTATTCTACTCTCTATAAGTTCACAACGGTCAGGAACCCAGGGCATAGATCTTCACTGGGGAAGAGTTGATGCGGCAGTAGTTGAGAGAAGATCCATGTGGTTTCCACCCTATCTCGAACGGGATTTGTGGTTTCACCGTCAGCTAAAGGCTTCTCTCATGCTTTGTCTGACTGGAACATTGGACGGAAGCCACTCCCTTTGGTTGCTCAACCCAGTGTACGCGCGGCCGTTAAGGAAGGCCTTCAAGTGTTTAAAGCTTCCGGGCTTCCGTTTATGTCTACTCTCCGTCTGCCGGGCGAGTTCTTCTCTCAATCTTTCCCTCCTGCTACTGCTGTTCCCACCTATACCTCGCCCGTTTGAAACGCTGTGCCCTCTGGAGACCTACTCCGACCCCGCCAGCAAAGGTGCACTCTTACATTCGAAAGATCTCTCTTCTTGCACTCATATTTTCGTCCGACATAACTAGCACTCCTCAACCGCGTGCAACAGGGCGCCCCTTCCAGTGTTACTTCGGAAGGAGACTTTCTTCCAAAAGTACAACTTCTAATACCAACGTTATATCGATCGATCGTGCCAAACTACCTATTTTGAGGCGAATCCTCCTGACGTCCCAGATTCGGACTTGTTTCCAAAAACAGTTCTGGTTTCACTGATAACTGTCATTCCATCTGCTGCGTTGCCACTCCTTCAGCCTCTTGACTGCTTCTCACTCTTTATGCCTGGAGCTCATAAGTATACACTCACTACACTCTTGGGCCGGGTCTGCTGCTGCTCTTATACTCTCTCACAGTACTCCATTCCACCACCTCACCTGTGCCTTCCACAAGTCATTACTTGCAGATGTTCACTTCCCTCTCGTATTCTCGCCCTCTCGTCCACACTCTTGCACCTCCAACACCAGCTCCTCGTTCTCGTCCTGGTTTTGCAGCCACTTTAAGTACAGAAACGTATCGAGGCGAGAGGCCGTCATTTGCGCCAGCCACTCCGCTACCAGGATTAGAGCGCCCCGGCCTCAGCTCTGCAGGAGGTACTGTGGAGAGGTACTCTCTGTGAAGTGGGAAGAACATCTATACAGAGCTGAACTCCAGAGCCGAACTACAAGTTACAGAGTGGAGCCGAACACGCCCTATGTCTAAGATGTGGTGGTAGTTTCGTGGAACTAATACGCCACCAAGCCGCCAAATTATCTTTTTAAAATCGCAACAGCACGTAGCTTCCTTCTGGAGAATTATTACCAAAATAACAATTATAACTTTATATTAAAATACAAGCAAATGAATGCTAGTTAAATATTTAAACTAGCCAAGGTGAGTTTAGAATAAGGGCAGCCTATTAAAGTACATTTTAGTTCCAAAAACAGTTAAGGCGAACCCTAGACTTCGTCGGCGGAGCCTAAGCTGAGGTTTGAAATGAAGGTTGCCTTTTGAAAACGCATTAGATTGAAGGTGCGTATCAAAAGAATGCTAAATCTAGTAGGAAAACCAAGGTGAAGTGTTCAGTAAAGTACTTGAAGTGAAATTACTTGAATGATAAAGCTAAGTAACAGTTCAACAATTGGCAAACTTAGGGAGTTGGGAGCTAGTGTGGAGAAAACTGGTGGAATTAAGAGTTGCATGTATCTTTAAGTATGTGGAAATAACAGCTCTGGGATAGGCCGTTATTTCCGCACATATCTAACCCTTAGCGGACGTAAACGTTACATAGCAGCATTTGGAGTGAGGCTAAGCTGGGGTGATAATAGTGCAGAGGTGAACAGCTAAAATGTTAAATTAAACTTTATGAAATAGGAAAATAGTAAATAGAGGTCGCATAGATCGGTATTTACTATATCTAACCCTAGCGGACGTAAGCGTCACATAGCAGTTTGGAGTGAGGCTAAGCTGGGGTGATAGTAGTGCAGAGGTGAAAGACCTGAGGGAATTCTGGTTAACCGGTTCCCATGTATATGGGGATAGCTTTGTAAGTCGGTGAAAATTGTATGCGACTACCCAGGCAAGGGATATAGAACTCTGGAAATACCTCAAGTCTAGGGTCAACGTTGACAATTCGGCAGTTAATGTGGATGAACAAATGAAGAGAAAACTGAAACTACCCACATCCCCCATTAGTATAGCAGGCTGTCCCTGTGGAGTACGAATGAGAGAGGAGCGCGGCTTTGAGGTGACCCGGATTAGCTGATGATCTTGTTCAACACCCGTGTGGGCGGGTAATCGTGCACGATTTGCATCATATTGTTATGCGTAGGAAATTGAAAATTGGGGAAATTTCTGCTGTTAAAGTTTTATAGCATGGTTTTGGGTTAATTTTACCCTATTTCATGGGTTTGAAGGTGGGGATAAGGGGCATCACAAGCATTACTTCTAGATTCTCCTTCGGCGATGACCATACTGCTTTGATTGCTGTCCTCAAACCGGTTTTGAGTTGGGCTGCCCATAAACGAGGCCGATCATTGTTCAGTTACGCTTGAACAAGAGTAATAATAAATTGATACAAAATTCTTATAGAAAATCATATTCTATAGTGACGTGCAAGTAGACTAATATATATATATATACATATAAATTTTATTTGTGTAGAATCTGTAATTGTCCATTTTCGCAGAGCACTGGTTAGTTCTAGCTATGATTGGTTTTCAAGTCATTTTGCCAATTAACTTTAAAAGTTTATGCGTAGTAAGTGCGTTTGCTAAAGTGTAGGCATTTACAAAATCAAGATATATTAGGAATGAAGGTAATTATATTTAGATAACTAAAGAGAAATAATTTAAAGTAGACCAAGTTGATTTATGGAAGTAATAATGGTTGAGGCAACCTCTTGTGTTAAATGGTGATACTAACCAAGCGGTAGGATTCTATTAAATCGTGACTGATTTGGGCTTTTTCTACTAAAGGCAAGCAAGCTTGGTAGTGTACAAAATTATATTTCTTGCTGGTGTAAATGTAAACAGTTCAGTGTTTTGGAGATTCATAAGCTTCAGCTGTTGTTACTCTTTAGAAAATGCTTTTAGCAACTGAAGAGGAGCATTATTTAAGTGTAAAATGTTGTTCATAATAGTTGCCAGCGAAATTAATTCCTTTGATAGTATCTTCGAGAAACTCGCCCAAATGTTACCAGTGTTGCCCCTCTTTTAAATTCGGAACTCACGGTGTACAGAGTACCTGTATTGAAAGTTTGTGCAGACAAGGTTCAGAATAAACCAATAACTTTTAATAGAGGTAGAGCACTCGCTTAGCAAGCGAGGGGGCCCAGGTTCGTGTCTGGGTTGGAGCGAGAGAATGTGAGCTGTTCTTCATTAATTCAAGCTTCGTCGCACTCAGACGTTAATGAGTACATTTGTGGTGTGCTTTGCCACAAATGGGAATTAAGTGGTGCCGATGTTAAGGCTATCCCACGCCCATCCTTTTCCTTTATTACGCCTTCTGCAAATTTTTTTTTTTTTTAAAGAAATAAAAAGAAACCTTTCCTTTCCAACGAAAAACTGCTGTTATATGCTTTTAATTTAATTTTGAGCTAAAAAATATGCCAATTTCTAATCGGTTTAAAATATTTTCGTTACAAAGTTAAATATTCGCGGTCACAAATACCGGTAGGTAATGGGTTGCAAACGACTATGTAGCCAGTTAAGTTCGAATACAATTTGATACCCCAGTGACCATCATGGGGTGGTCACAGCAGAACAAGGGATGCATGATTGCTGCCGAGAGGACTTTGTAAAGAAGCTGTATGCCTCATCGGGGTTTCTAAAGGCTATGAACGGGATTGTTGTGATGATCTTGGAGTGGCAAAACTTGAACCAAGCGGCAGGGGCGTAGTTTCACCGAGATAGGTTCTTTTAGGGCAATATAATAGTGGTCGGGGTCACTCTCGATTCGACTTCGGTTCTATTAATTTAGAACATAAACTATTGAGTACGTTCTTAAGAATTTTATTATTCGAAGTTAGTCATATCGATAAAGGAGGATGATTTGGTGAATTTACAGCTTATGGGGTAGGTAAATCGAGCAGATGGTATAGTCAGAAATTAGGTTGATTCTCGCTTCAACATTATTCAGAGGGGAATTGGTTTGTGGAAGAGAATCCCTTCACCGAATTTTTTATCCCCTCGTTAGGTAGACGTCAGGGGGTCGAAGAAAATTGTGGCCTCCTATTTTAATCATTTTGGAGTGCATTTATTTATTAGGAGGGGCTAGGTTCCTCAAAGTTGGAATATCAGCCACGGCAATCCCATTGAAAATTTTGGCCACATAGAATTTGCAATTGTGAGTGGTGCTTCACGGTAGTGTGTATTTTGTTTATAGTAATTTCTAGAGTAGGTGGGAACCTGTTTATGAGATGCGGGTGTGTGTGCGCGTCTTAAGTCATTCTGTTGGTCTTAGATAATCCTGAATCAATGTTAATTATTTTTTTAGGGGGTTGCTCTTTGGGATGCACCCTCCACCGTCTGGGGCTGATGAAACTTTGTCTAATGTAATTTTTTCAATATCATCTATGGCTGACGTTAGAGAAATGGGAGAGGTTTGATTGGAGAGCGAAATGTAGAGAGAGTTGGGACAGGTTGGTAATTCAAGTAGCTCTCTATTTTCGACAGAGTGGACGTCACCATGGGAGTCTGATGATTAGTGAGGATCGTCGACTTCCTGACATTTCAGTGATTCGGCACTGATGACTGTGTCCGGAGTTCTCATTTGGGAGTCACGTAGTCTTGGAGAAATACAACAGTCAGGCGTTCGAGAATCCTACCAGGACTCTTTGCAGGCAGCTCCCATTTGAAGGAATGCGAGACTGTTAGGTTAGTACTTTGTATTTGGCATTATAGAGGCTCGATTTGAAGATTCTCTGCAACGGGGCTGTGGCAGCGTCAAATACCATCGTTTTTCCCCAGCATTGACCCCGAGTACAGTGATGAGCATTTTTAAAGTGTTCGAGTGTCGACGCAGTTGATCTGTCAGAGGACCCCGATGGCATATTCCTTTTTTTAGGACTATCTGCCAATGTGATTGATCCTCCATCTGGTAGGTGGGGTAGAGTTTTTTTTTATTATAAATGTTCGACTGTTCCAGTCTTCTGGGTGGGTTCCTATAAAATGTAAAGTTCGGCAGTACATGCGAGAATTTGACTGGTAAATTTGTTTACTCTGGGATATGACTGCCAGTAGTTTGGGTGGTGGGCTGTTAGCATAGAATCCTAACTGTTCTGGGGTTGTGTGAAAGGTTTTAGGAAAGAGTTGTTTTGACGCTGGACGGACAGGTTATGGTTTTGACGGAGAGCAGACAAAGTTGCTACGGCATAGATAACTTTTAAATGAGTTTGTGTTTCTCTCTCAAGGCTTTTGGCTTCCCTTCTGTCAACTTTTCCTGCGATGCACGTAGCCATCACATCTCGTTCAAAGATGTACGAGGACATTTGGCGGAAGAGGCACTATGATTCTCTATAAGTTGCTACAGAATGGGAGATTTCTCTCAGGGATGAGAATAAGCTAGTAATAGTCGAATGATGACGGGAAGAAATGAATTTAGGCTTCGCATTCCGTCTGAACACCTGGGTGGAAGGCAAGCTCGACGAAGTTTCCCTAGGATTTGGAATCGACCCACCAAGTCCAGTATCCAGAGCTTATTTCGTCAACTAGGTCGGATCCGACATTTCTGAGTTTAATAATATTTGCATTTTGTCATCCACATGAGTTGAATTTGTCCCGAACAGCAACTCCTTACCAACCAGGGAGCCCGAACAATATCCTTACCCCTCCATTTTTGGGCAAATGTCCAGGGATTCTTACAAGAGATACGTTACAAATCGGTGCCTCAAGGGTCATTCGGCATCAGAGATATCGACTCCTTGGGGTCCACCACACGACGGTCTCACTGCAGTGATCAGGATTCATGTGGTGCTTTCTATTAGCTTTAGAGATATTTAGCTTTACTTTCGTATATAACTAAGAAATATTATTATTAATATTATACACAAATCAATTTATCCCACATGACCGTGAGGTAGTGAAAAAAAAAAAAAAACATCTGTGAGAGTTCCCAGTCCCTGGCAGTTGTTGAAAATAGTCTTTCTATCGGTAAGGACCTGGATATGCTCGTTCAAAACCCAACTACTACCGAGTAGATTTGAAGATTTATCTTTGTATGTAAAAATTTTTAATAAAAAGCTTCAAGTGTGTTTTGTTTTTTTTGTTGATTAGATTTGAACGAAATTTTTCTTTTAAACCCAATAAAAATGATATGAGGTATAATTATTCAACAAATATATATATGTTATATATTAAAATAAAGTCGCTAATTAAATATAATACGAGTACATTAGTATTATATAAAACAATGTAACGTAATAGTCATAAAATACTATATATAGGGGACTGTACCATTATATTCATAATAAAAGGATAGTGATATAAAACTAACTTATGGGGGAATACTTAAAATATGACAACTGTAGGGTAGTACGGACTATAAATATCAACAAAATTCATTAGTAATATTATTACAATGTCATCTATAAATAGTAACATTACTAAACATTCGCCTATAAATATAATAGAAATATTATAGACAATGTTATTTATAAAAGTATATAAGTACATCATATAGTAATAATATATAATAAATATAATAAATGATATAAAATATATAGATAAATTATTATATAATTAATATAAATAATTAATTATATATAACATATATATATATTAATAAATATATAATCATAATATTAAGTAAATATATATAATATAATATGAGGGAGAGTACACGATTACTTTATATTGTATTAATATAGATATATATATATATATAAGAGATAATAATAATATATCAAATGTAATAAACTATTTCTTTAATAGTTTGAAAGATTTAAAATGAATATATATAATAAATATATAATAGATATAAAATTATAAATATATATATAATTATACAATAATAATTATAATTACTTTTATATTTTAAAGGGAAATGTAATAAACTTTACAATAATATGATAAAATAAATATATAATATATTATTATATAGATATAGATAATATATATATCATATGAAATTAGCGGATTGAGGCGGATAGTGAATTAATAAGCACGGATTAATTGCACCGGATACCTAGGATATCCGGAACCCGGATAGTTTAAAACCTAGGAATACCGAGATTCGGCCGCGATACTCAACGGATCGAGTATACTACACACGAGCAAGTACTAGTTATATATATAGCCGGTATATTGGTGAAAGGGTATAGGTATCACATTGGATCCACATACATATATCTTGAAAAATTATTCTAAAAGTCCAAATCAGATCATATAGTTATATGTATAGTAATATAGTATCTTATATATTAAATAACTATTAAAGTATAATATTAGTAATGATTACTTATGATGGAATTATTAATACCATCATTATTTAATTAAAAACAAAATATAAATATATATTCTTATTATTATGTATATTACTTACTAATATTAAAAATTTATTCGATTTAAAGAGGTAATATAATACAGAATATTAGATATATATTAAAGAACTATATCTGGACAGCAATATATTTTTTCCTTGAAAATGGCTCTGCCAATGAACTGTAGTGCTAACTATAAAAAAAAAATTTACCTACAACTTATATAAATATATATATATACACCCAAAAAATTTACTTAATAATTAGTAAATATAATATAAATACATATACAAAATGATAGCGGACAAATAAAAGTAAGCATGATAATACTACTCAGCCAAACCGCGTACGATATCACTAATACCCTACTACCTGACCTGACTATACCTCTATATTACCATAACTATAATATATATCCCCACGGACAGACTCATAAGCATAACAATAAGGATAGCGAATATTACCATAACTATATATATATTCTAGATAATAAAAAATATATATAATATGATTATAAATATATAATATATATATTATAGTATATATATAATATATATAAATATATAATATAAATATATATATATATTAATATATAATACATATATATATAATATCTAACCATCACACACACAACACCTATAATTAAAATATAAAGAAATATATACATTATTTTTGGTAATCTATATAAATATTATATATATATTAATATATAATAATATATATCATATATAAAATATAATAGTAAATAATATTAAAAATATTATAATTTAATATATATATATAAAAAATAGTATATAATAATAAATAATATATAAATAAACAAAAATAATAATTAAATTATATAAATTAATATAAATATGATATAAATGAATATATATATATAATATAATAATATTTAATATAATAAAATAAAAAATATTATATATTAATATAATATATGATATATATATATAATATATATATTAATATATAAAATTAATATATATATATATCATATAATCTAACAATAATCTATAATAATATATATAATAAATAAAATAATACTATAAAATATATAATATAGATAATATAAATAATATAATTAAAGATACTAATTCTGCACTCAGAAAATGATTGACATGTTCTTATATGATATAGATGTTAGTGCAAAAGTAAACTGAAAATACACATATCGTATATATAATCGAAAGATGTACATATCTTTCGAGTAATTCTAAACAAATTAACAATCAAAACTTTTTGATTTAATTTAAAAAAATTTAAACTATGTATAACAATTGATGAAGAAAATTTATCAGTTTTACTTTGATATAAACGAAGATGCGGCTTATCCCGATCGAGAAAAACGGAAAGTATGCTACAAATCTGTTGAATTTTTTTCTTTTTTTCACATAAAGCAATATCACCAATCAGGGTAAAAAAGAACCTGATAAGAGCGAGTTTCGGGTTATCTCGGACCTATAATAAGTATACGGAGGGACGACAGGGGCTCTGCCACTCTCCCAAGTCTGGCTCAGACAGCCCTAAAGAAAGATAAATAAAAAGAAAACAAATAATAATCTTCTCCATTATATTATAAAAGAATACAGATCCATTTGGCAACATTTTCTCCCACGATAGATCCTTATATAAATAACAGAGACTGTGCAGCTTTCAAGGTCTTTTCAGTATCTCAATCAGCGGCCTGCACTTATTTACTCAATATTAAATATGATAGAGTATAGATTAATATATAATTAGAATAAATTAATTTTTTTTTTAATCTTCTGCCTAAAAGCAATGTCTCACTGATTAATAATAATAAATATTATTATATTTCGTGTATAGTTTTATCAATTTTTTCATAGTTCAGGTAGCCCTGGCCTTTTTCTGGGATTGCAGGCACTATAACTATTTAATAATCTATAATAATAAATTATAAATATATATAATATATATAATATATATTTCTAATATATAATATAAATAATAATATATAATATACTATATATATATATATATTAATAATATATATAATATACTAATATATATATATAATATATGATTGATAGAATATCAAGTATATAAGATCATATCATGTGTATAAACTTTCATAGTATAATATAATAAAAATAATTATAATAATATTATATATAAAATATAAAATTATAATATAAAAAAAATATTAAATTAAAATAATATATATAAATATATATAATATATATATAAATATTAGTAATATATATATATATATATATATAAATAATAATTATATATATATATATATTTATAAGTATATAATACAGAGGTGATCATATCCAGAGGTTAATGTTACACCGAGTTGTACATCCACAGTACGAAGGAATGTTTAAGTTAATGAAAATGTTGAGCTCAAGCAAATATAAGTATCGATATATTTCAATTCAAAATAAGGAGGATGGGAAAAAATGTAACGATATATGGGTTAGTCTGCTCACGTAGTAATACGAACAACCAAAGAAATATGCAATATCACGCTTAAATATCAATTGAACAAGACCTACTATTTGCAGCCCAAGCTTAGTAAAACAAAGGCGAAGTTCCCTTAGGTTATTTAATATGGCTTCCTCGTCGCACAAGCAACAATAAAAATGAGGCTTTGGAGGCTCTCTCACCCTCCGACAACTCTATATATCGGTGATACGGTTTTCTTCGTTTTCCACACAACGCAATGATCCCTCAATTCAAGAAGACGCGTGCACTGTTACCCATCCCAAATCGAAAAAACATAGTTATTTTTAAACGTGAAGATGATAAACAAGGTTGAAGAATATACAATGGTATCAACGCACATATCACTTATCACGACAATAATCCAAAAATAGGATGAACTGCTCAAATGTAAATACATCAAAAAGATTGTTAAATAAGTAGTAAAACAATATAATAAAAACAAATTTGAACATCTTCAATGATTATCTAATCTCACTAGCTAGAGAGTTTAGGGAAAAAAAAATTAAAAAAAAAAACGCCGGGTTTTTCCAAATCGTACCATGCTTTTGTCGATTTTTCAGGAAAAAGCAAGAACATAGTTTTTATTTCATGTATTTTAATTAAATTCGATTTTTTTTCAGATTTTTTTCGTTTTTTATTACAATTAAAATGTAGTATATCATTTAAAAGGTCTAAGAAGAGACTAATAAAAGTAATATTATAAGGTCATATGCGTAATATCTTTCCATATTTTCCACAACCATATATAGGACTTCAACCTTTGACATTATGACAAATATTACGACCCATTAACCATGATTTCATAAAAAGACTTATGATAGATGGAATTATCATTTCTTCAAATGAAAAAAAGATTTAAAATCCGTATTAGTGACGTCACCAATTTCAGTAAATTTTAACCTGTAGCAGTCCGCTGTTTGTAGGCTTCTACTATGTCAATATCTTAACATCACTGAGTTATTTATTACCATTGTAACTTATCAAATTTAATCACTATTTCACTCAAAACTCTACTTAAATAGTAATGTATTAGTATTTATATAGGAATGAGTCTGAATGACAAACAACTCAAATAAAGTTGACGCTTAACAGAACATGCATGAAATAATAAAGAATTAATCGATTGATTAAGGAATATAACAAGTAAGGGACACCTACAAGAATAGGAGATCATGAAAGAGAATAAGTTCCTTTGATTATGTGCTAAATTTTCATACTGTTGGCTTTTGGTAAGAATACAACATATCTTGATTCTCATTACGATCACTAGTCCACTCATCGATTCACGCCGGGTTCAACTAACATATGAGATCCCGACTTATAACTCAAAGGCTCACTTTTCACTGAAATGGGCTCATCAGCCGAGTGATTTACGGTCCACCACTTACAATTTTTTAGGTATCGTAGCTGACTTTAAATCACAATAGGAAACTGGATAATATCAGTCATATTATGAAAGTATCGTGTGAGAATGACATATGATGGTGAAGGAGCAGAGGGCAATAAATCAGAGAGACTCTTAATGCTAGCTGCTATAAGCCCTAAATCCATCCTACTCTCACAAGTTTGGCAAATTTTTCAGAATTTCCAAGTTCTAGATTATGAGCAATAAGTACTAGTTTTGCAAACGTCTACAACACCAAAAGTTATATATTAGCATAAGGCGAGGAAAGCCATTTGCTACCTTTTATATTCCCCTAAAAGTAGTAAAGGTCGCACGACTATTTTTGACCACGTATGGCAAATTTTTAAAATTCTGAAAAAATAAAACATAGAACCACAAAAAATTTTTTTTTATATATTTGAGACTGACTAAATATTTAATTTATCGAAATATTAATAAGAATATAAGAAAAATAAAATAAACATAAAAATAAAAAAAATAAAATATAAAATCAGAGAGGATGCTGATAATTAAAATGACATTAAGTTTCCAAGAGTGCTGTAGCTAATTAAGTTAGTAAACAAAGGAAGCTTCAGATGTATTCTTGGTATCAAATAATAACTAAATTATTTAATTAAAGATAAGAATACACAGTCGGAAAATTAATTGATGAAGATAAAACTCTTATTATATTTTAAGAGAGGTTTAACACTCTAAATTATTATAATACTAATTATTATATTTATATAACTATATTTAAGAAAACACTACTGAGTACAATAGAATAATATTCACGAATCAGAGAATCTGTTTGGACACAACCCAAATAAGTACTTCTGCTAGCGATCATGATTGGTGAAATCATTGATCAAAAAACAAGAACCAAAGAAAAGAAATATTACTTCAAATTTAGATGAGGACGGAATGCCATATATTCACTAAGCAAATAACTTATGTTTGAATGAAAAATCACGGAGAGTCCAAGATATAAAAGATCTTGGGCTCACACTCTTGTCGTAAAACGTAATATCGGAAAATCAACACAAAACTACAAAGATAAGGAAAAATAATGAGAAAACAGAAAGAAAAAGATTTAAAATTATGGGCAGTGACTTGTATGGATAATGGCGGGAGCACAAATAGCACTCACAACAACAAGTGACCTGTTAATTTTTTGTTTGGTTTAAAATGTAGAAAGGATAATCATCGTCACAAAAAACTGTACAAATTTGAGTATCCAGAGAGTATATTGGAATCAAAGTAACAAATCAATTAAGAGCGGACTTGTACCCACACTCCGACGAAATGTCGACCCATCCCAGTGTTCCGCAGAACATATACCCTCCAGGCACACTCGGAATTGTCTGAAAGAAAAGAAATATCTACAGGATTCATGGTGTGACAAGAAACGTAGCAAGTAGCATGTTGTAGTGAATACTGAAACAGTTACTTCTAACAACAAAACAATTCAAATCCACGACGGTGGAAGGGAGGATAAACTCTCAACTCTCTGATTTCACGTACGCATGACGCTATAGTTCTCCAAGCACTGATTCTGATCTATTTTTAGCATCTAATTATTAGAGAATAAAAGATAACTTGTCTCAAGGCCGAATGTAAAAATAATATAAACTTTTTTTTCGTGACAAGATGAAGTGTAGTACTAATAAATTCACCAGTTATTGCATTTGAATAGATTATAGAAGTAACTAGATTTATTAAATATATAAGTATGGAAGCTCCATAGGTAACTCTTTATCATACTTATTATCCAAATAGGGGTATACCTAAATACTTAGTAGACCAGATAGGCAGAAATTTTCGTAAGATTAGTATTTATACGGATAGTATAACGAAGAAGAGCTTATGAAATTGTGTTTTTAAATTAGTATGAAAAATAACGCATAATTTAAAGTCTATTCCAAATGAGGTTTTATCTCATAGAACAAAACTGAATAGAGGAATATGAAAAATATAAGAATGATCTGGCAGAAGCTTAGATATAATAGGAATATGCAGTGGTCTAAATGCGTTGATTTGAAGACATTGGATTTCAATAAAGATCCCCCCCTATTAAATCTCTTGGAGCAGCAAAGCTGATATTCAATTAAGTAATTACACTTGCTTTATCTTCATAAAGGCATTGTGGGATGTAAGGTACTAAAAAGAGAACCACTGGAAAATGTTGTATGCGCTGACTGGAGATAAAGATATGATGCTGTTAGGATATGACACTTAATTATTCAATTAAACGGAACCACTGGTTGATACAGGGGAAAATCATTTTTCCACACCCTACGAATATATAACAACATCAAACTAGGACTGATGAAACAATTTGTTAGGGCCTTCTACTTTCATTCCAAAGTTTCACAAATATATATATATGCAGATTTTATTTCAGGGTGAGTATCGGTAAAAAACCACAACGTACTGGAATTATGTTAAGCGTCCACTCAATTCGCCAAAATCATCAAAATGGATGCCACAATTTCATAATTCCAATGATGGATATTCGAAGCATATCTGCCTGCAAACGTTGTTGTCTTGGTTGCCTTACAGACTTTTTTATGGGCATAAAAGCAATAGGTTTTTCGAACTAAGTGCAGTACTCGCGCTCATGAAAATGCTTTCAGCTTCGAAAATAGTCCAGCTTCCTGAAAGACTATAAGGCATAAAAAGTATCACTTTCTACATAGTCACCTTAATTGTATTCCGGAATAATTCTAGGATGTATATGAAGTGAGGGAAACAAGGGAGGAGGTTCATCAAGATATAAGGTGAATGGATATACGATATAAGATAGCCAAGGAAAGATGGGATTTATACACATGACTCGGCAGACCCTTAGAGATTAAGAAATATACAACAGGGAAACGTGAAAATAAGGATCCAATAATACAGCACAACAAAGATCCGAAGACAAATAAAAATTCAATAGACAAAGCGTTCTAGGTCAAAATGAGATTAAACATTAGAGTGCGAACTTGTGAAAGGACAATAAAAGTTAATTTGAATGCTCATATGAAACAACTATTATTAGCTAATAATTCCAATTTTCAAATGTAAAAATATTAACTATTCATCCTAACAACTCTCCTGATTACTGCATCAGCTTTCCTGGTGGATATTTTTTTGTCTGTGAATGAAACTAGTTTCCAAAAGCTATTTCAAAAATAGACTTGTTCTCACAAACTAATTTTACCCATACAAGACACAACACAAAGACGACAACCTGCAAATAAATTCCCGGAAGTAATCCTAAACTAGAAGAGTACAAAGAAATCTAGAAGAGGTAGTATAATACGGTAATCCGCGGCAACTTACAAGATTTATAACCATATACAAAATTAGCACTCTTCCAGTTCAAATAGATTCTCTGGATCACACAAGATAAAGCAAAAACTCTGCTGGCTTCTCCCAGAAAAAATGGACATTGAATCGAAAAATAATGTTACGCTTACAACGCGAGAACTGAAACATGTGTCAGAAACATGGACAGATGACGCACAAACAACAAAAAATAATATGAAATACAAACCATCTCCGAATACTCAAAATATTATAATTAATATATCGAGAAAAAAATCCGGGGGCAATAACAATATATTAAAACCGAGCAAAGAACTCAGTAAACAAGGGCTATCGCAACTCATTGTAAAGAAATTTAGGAGACCAAAAATGTCTTTCAATTTAGACGGAAAAGACAATATTTGGTAATAATTTCTATCATAATAAATACTAGATTCGATAATACCGTGAACAACATCCACCACCGATCGTAAATTCCACACTTTAATTGAAAAAAAGATAAAAAAAAACAGGAGATTTAAAAACTTGTATATACTTGGCTATAGATGAACTTGCTGTTATTCATATTCTGCAAAAAAACCAAGAAAAGTTCTTGCTATATAAATCTATAGGTGAATCAAAATCGAAGCTTTGTTCTAAATGTTTACACTTTCCCAAACCTATCTACATCAAGCAGCCAAGAAAGGGAGGAGAACGATTCAATAGATTCAGTATGTCAGATACTTTATGTACATTAACAGTAAATATATCAATGTTGTTCGAATAATTATATAGACAGCTCGCATCTATCAGCGTAAATGACATGCTAAACAGTAAACTCACTACATGGCAGCCAGGTATTTCAATTGCATAGCCAAAAATAGAACAGATGATACGACACTTAGGGAAATTGAACTTATATTACTCCAACTACATTATGTACCGTATTTGAGTAATTTTTACGAATCGTAAGCGGAGATCATCAGGGCGAGTTACTTAGGTATGTTTGGAAACTAAAAACTATATATCCAGAATATAAAGTAGCCAGATGGTGTTAAAGTAATCGCAGTGAAATTAAGCGCAGGCTTAAGGAAAATGGAATAACAGGATACATTATCCGATCCATCTTCTACCTAGAAAGGTTCTTTCGAGGTAAGAAATAATCTCAAGTAAGAGTACGTACACTATAAAAAGCTGAGCATTTAAATGTGCTGGATGCAACACCATCGAGTAGTTATAGAGTCATTTAGTTCTTCGTTGGTGTTCTTAATAACAGAGCATAATCACATCAGAGAGGATATCAACAATTAGACGGTTGGAGCAGGAAAATAGAGTTGAGGTTAAACAGCTGTCACTGATAAAATTTCTTCGTAATAAGACAAGAGCACGTAATAATACCCTTACTATTGAGTACTAAACCAACACAAAAACAAATAAAAATAAAAAAATAATAAAATATTAATAACTAAAAAGTTAGACTATCAGTAGTTACTGAGACCTGGTGAATGGTACTAGTAGAAAAGTTTTTTTTGAATCTTGACTGTATATCCACAAGCATTCCTGTAACTATTAGACCTACACAAATATTCCATTGATGAATGTTCTATTTGATTGCCTTTAGTATAATATACCATGGTCATTGGTAAAAGCGGATTTACTCTAGGGACCATAAAAAAGATTTTTAATTTTTTGAATATATGGGACAAATAAAATAAAATAATCCATTGATAGCAATAAATAAAAAGTATAAATTAATATAAAAAATATTAAAAAAAAAAAAAAAATAATAAATAAAAAAAAAAAATAAAAAATAAAATATATATTTTCAATTATACTTATTAAAAAATAAAAAAATAAAAGAATGTGGGGTGTCGACAAAATAAGGAGAAATAAAAAATAAATAAATATAATAATAAGAAAAAAAAGACAAACAAAAAAGTCCCCCAAAAACATATACCCATTCGGCACGGATCCAAAGAAACTAAAAATTAAATCGGGGGAAAGGGGAATTACACCGTGATAGGGAGCAACAAACACACACCACACACACACACACACAGAACAAGAATCGCAACAGACCAAGATAAAGAACAAATTAGAAAAGTATGACACAAAAAAAAAATAAATAAAAAAATACCCCGAAGTGGCTCGAAGCATCAAAAAATATAATTAATAAAAATAAAAAAAAGAAGAACAGAAAAAACATAAAAAAAATAAAAGAAAATAAATAAATACAAATAATAAAAAAAATATATAGCAATAAAAAATAATGAGGGATAAAAAAAGAGGTAGAGTGAATAACATAGATATACTATAAATAAAGCTGAAAATAAAAAGAGTGAAAATAAATATAGAAAAGATAAAGAAACTAAAAAGAAAAAGATGAATATATTAAGCTAATTAAACAAATTAGAATAATATATAAATATAAATAAGAAGAAAGGGGGGGGGGGGAGGGGGGGGAGGTGTGATGGAGGATGGGGAGCCTCGGATGAACAATAGGCGGACATGCAATCCAGCGAGCTGACGCGAAGTGCCAGTCAAGACAAACAAAGCCGCAACATAAGGTGAGAGGGCCATCGGGGGCAGGAAAACAGAAAAGTGGCCAGAAGAGGAGGAGGGCATGTAGAAGGAAAGCACAAGAAGTCGCTGTAAGAGAAAAAGAAAGAATGACGGTGAAAGGCGGCGCACGAGCCCTCGAATCAAGAGTGGAGGCGACTCGAGAGTGTCAGAAGCAGGGACATCGAAGCAGCGAGATAAGAGAGGAGCGCAACAAGGCCAGAGAGAGCAAGACACGAGAGAGAGGCAGGCAGGAGGAGAAGAAAATAGAGAAGAACTTCCACCGAGATTAGAGATATAATATAAATATTATAAAAAGAAGAATAAAAATATAGAGAGAAAGATTAAATAGATAAATATTAAAAAAGAATAGGAGAAAATAAAGAAAAAAGAATAATAAGAAAACAAAAAAAAGAAAATTCAAAGAAAATTCAACAGCTACTGAACACAACTAGGTACAAAAGACCAAAGGAGACAACAATAAATAGCAAAAATGATGCAACACAGAAAAATGAGACAAGCAGTTGACAAGGAAGGGAGGAAGTTTATACACCTCGGCCATGTTGTGAGCAAATAAGAAAAGAGAAAAAAAGGAGAGACATAAGTAATATAAGCTATTGCAGAAACGCAAACAAGATACTGAAGCCTGAAGAAAACAAAAGTAGAAAGATAAAAGCAAAGGAAGAAAGCGCCAATCAACACTTAAAAGGAAGACTACAGAACAGCATCAGCAAAGAGCGAAGACAACAAGAAGAACGAGCAGGGGAAAAAGCAAGGAACTTCAAGCATCACAAAAAAGAAGCGAAAAGAAACCTTGACAACAAAAAAACTCTATGCAAGCTAAAATCAACCAGAAGAAACAAAAAACAGTTCAGAAAAGCCCATCTTTTCAAGCCTTATGATCAGACCCACTAAAGGATAATATAAGCCAGCCACCGCTAATCTCCAGCCACTACATCCAAAAACACAGAATAAAGGTATAGTATATATCAGGTATAAATAGTTGGTAATGTGTATTAATATAAATAGTACACTATGGTCTAAAGAAAAGAAAAAGGACAAAAAAAAAAAAACTCCAAAAAATACTGAAGATTTTTATTGAAACATTCAGCATTTTATGGAATCGTAAACTATTAGCTATTTAGCAATTTAATGTATTTATATATTACAGTTTTATATTTATATTTGACAACCATTTAATATTTCTCGATATTTAAAAAAAGAAGAAATGTCGAAGAGTACTCATCACCTGAATTCATCCAATAGCTCTAATTAGAAGCTGGATGAAGAACACAAACTGCACTCAGAGGAGGAATGATCGTCTCCGATGACAATAAATAAGCAACAATAACAAAAATAAAAAAAATAAAAAATAACAGTAAACAGATACGAAATATAAAAAATGTACTATAATAAATGTGTTACAAATACCATCTTTTCTTTTAAATTTAAAGGATTGAAAGAAAATGTAGGAGTCAATATTTAATTAGTTTTAACTGGAATTTAAAAAAAAAAAAGAGCGATATCCGATATCGATCAAACGAAACAACTAAGAGTTTAAGTTCCTTCACCGAAAATTACAGGCGTTACTTAAATAACAAATTATTAAGGATGTACAACGGATCTGAATGTTCATTAAGCTATGAAAATAAAAAGCCGACAATTAACCGTAGATGCATAAGTAGAAATCCTTATAAAAATTCTGTACTGAATTAATCAGAACTAGGCATAAAAATACAGCAGTGCTATCATTAAAACTAAACGCCAGTTATGAGGTAAAAAGTGAGATTTCAAAATATATATAAATAGAGCCAAGATATCGCCACAAGACAGTGCTAGTAAGGTATCAAGTAAAGTAAGTAAAGCCATCACAAGAAACAATAGCCCAATCTTGTTACTGACATTGACAAAAGTAAAAAAAATTACAAGAGCATGAACAATCCTGGCGAAAAAAGGGAACTAAAAGTTTGGATGTACCACACAGAATCAATAAAAAAGTGAGCAAGTCTAAAGAAAATTGACAAAAATGACCACCAGTCCAATTTTCAGATAGGATATCTTAAAAAGAAATAAAAATACAAATTTCAGAACTACACAATTGAACAGGTGAAAATAATAATTGAAGCTAAATATAGAAATTGAAAAACAAATAAGTAGAGCCTCCTTAATCATCTCTTCCACCATGGAGCTGAAATTAATGGAAAGCGATCCAACAAATTTAAGATTTTAAGCTATTTTTAAACAAATATACAAGCGAAAAAGGAAAACGAAAGACACAAGCTCTATAATAAGTAATAAACAATGTAAAGCAGAAAATATAGTAAGAAGTTATGCATAGATGAAAAAATAAGTTAAAAAGCAGTAGACAAAACTCAAAACACATAGGAAATGAACAATTATTGGCAATACATTATTGAAAAGTAGAACTCGGAAAGAAATAAGAAAGAGGAGGTAAGCATGCAGATTTTCTTTGTTAGACCTACCATAATCGCAATGGAAAATATATCCATGAACTAAATTGACATTCACCGTGCTATATAGAATAAAAAAACTTCCCCAAAACAACGGATAAGTGAGATATAAAGATAGTATAGAAAAATAAAAAAGGTAAAACTTTATCACATGACAAAGTGTTAAAAGAAGCAAGGATCATGAATACACCTCTATTTGGAGAACTTGGCATTGGTACACAAACCCCAAACAAGCCAAATTACAAAGTGAAAAAGGTAATAGGTGTTATAACAAAGAAAATATAAATATCAAGAAATAAATAATCAATGAAAAAATAGGAAAAAAAAGAAAATGGAATGTAAATAGTAAGTAAGTAATATAATAATAAATATATCGCTATTTCAATTGAAAAAGACAATCATAGTTAAGATAAATGAAAATCTAGAAAAAACGCAGCCAAGATGAAATAACAAAGCATTAAAGACAATAATTATTTAAAAAATGCCAAGAACAATATGTTAGAAAGGCAAAAGACCAGAACAAAAATCAAAAAGAAAACAAATTAACATTCCTGCATAAAGAAAGAAATATAGTACCAGTTTAACAACAAGAAAGACAGAGCCCAAAGCCCTCATACAAAAGCACACCACTGTGAATTTAGAGGATAAGATAAAAATAGTACTCACAAAGAACAGAAAAGAACAAAACTTCAAGAACCAAAAGAATAAAAACTCATTTTATCTGCACGCCAGTTAAAAATAGAAGCTTAAAGGTAGAGAATAAAGGATAAAGACATACATGGCTAGGATACATGATCATCAAGCATTTTTGGATTTAAATTAATGCAAACTAGGTATTCAATATATGAAACTCAAGAAAGATTAGATATTACTGACCATGTAGGTAAACATTAAAAAAAAACATAATTAAATACTAAAATTCTACGCAAGAGATGAGGAAATCCGAAACACTAAATAATAGATAGCGCAAAGAAAATGCCCTTTAAAATGGAAAAAGCCATCCTAATCCCAAAGATATAAATGGACTTAGAATACATTGAACATGCTTCAATTCATGAGAATCAAAAAATTGGTTTAAAGGATAATCAGAGTCAAATTTTAAACAATAGAAGAGAGAAGGTCATCATATAATATCCCTTTGCATTAAATAGCAGGATGGGCTTTACAAGTTCGACACATAATGTATAACCAGCTTTCATGAGTAAGATTCATTAGCCCAAAACAACAAGAAATGATCATTGCTTGAAAAATGCTCAAGAGATTCTGAAAAGAACTGACAAGTAATGCGACAGTAGAAGATCAAATGGAAAAAAGGTGAAAATACATTACACAAGAACAATTACAGGTAAAGTTCAAGTTGGTTTACCATTTAAAAAGAAATCAGCAACACTTTCTAATAACAAAAATCAAGCTCTAGCAAGATTGTACTCATTAAAAAGTAAATTTTTAAAAGACCAAGAATATTTTGTACAGTATAGGACTGCATAAAGAAATGTAAAACTAAATGGCAGAAAAGCATTGAACAAACATGAATATTAGAACAAAGACAGATTCTTCATAAACACACCATAGTGTATCCATCACAAAAGAAAAAATGAGAGTAGTATTTAAGGCAGCTTTGCATACAATGGTGATTCTTAAATAATTAGTTACTATCCAGGCCAGACTATATTTCCTAACCTACAAGGCAATCCTCTCAAGGTTAGAAACAAAAAATATGCTTCATAGTAAGACTAATGAGAACTCTCTCTCAACAACACAACGG
>JABUQX010088298.1:0-15000 GCA_015478945.1 Trachelipus rathkii
TGTTCTATTAGTGTTCTTTGATTATTCTATGAGTATTAGATGAGGCCAGCCCAAGTGGTGCCAAGGGATGCCCCAGATGAGTCCAATGAAGTTGCCAAGAGTGCCAATTGAGTGCCAATATGAGTGCCACATAGTGCCAAGTGAGTGCCACATAGTGCCAACTGGGTGCCACTTTTTTCAAACCTTTTCTAGCCTCCCCTGAGCCTAGATAGCCTATATGCCGGTAACACCCCGTTAAAAGTATGAGAATTATTGGTTGTATATACAAGGCTGTGATGCTCCTAACTATGATTAGTCTTTTCAACACTTATACACACAATTATAGTCACTTATACAACACATACACTATGACACTTATACAACCACACACTATGTCACTCATACACACATACACTATGACACACTTATACACACATTCATATGACACTTATACACACCTTACACTCACCCATAGACACTTTCCTACACTTATCTATAGACCTTACCACTCACCCAAGACACTTGACACTTGCCAATAGAACACTTGCGATTGGTGTATATTATAAGTTGCTAGATGTTTTCCTACTAGAAGTTAGCATTTTCAAACTCTTCTAACTTTTCTACCTACATATAGGAACAGAGCTAAGATTGATGTCTTCCCCTAGGTCTATAATTGAACACCAAAGCGCAGCATGCGCCCTCCGCGCAAAGACTCACCCGCACCCGCGAGGTGCGACCCGCCGGCGTCCCCGTCGCCGCTTCCCGCCCGCCCGCCGTCCCCCGTCCCCGCCCCGCCGACCGTTATCTCCGCCCCCACCCCGCCCGTCAACATCTTACCCCTATAATTATCGCTCGTTAATGCGCCCCGCAGTGCGCAATATTTCGCGTACCTGCCCCCCGCGTTTGCTCCCCCGAGGATGCCGCCCTCCGCCCCCGGCTGGACTCTCCTTTGTCCACACTCTATACATTCATCAACCCCCCTGCAGAGTGACCACATGCCTCTCTGCAGCTTCCCTGACCGGCTGCCAAATTGGATGAAAAAATATAACTGTAATATTATCTGCATCCGATACAATTGATCCGAGTTTCATTTACTATGTTTAGTCCCAACTTTCATAATTATATCTCATTTCTTTGCGCAGGAATATTTTATATTCGACAATTTTCTTACTTGCAAACCATTGATATGCGGAGATATCAATGAACACCTATAAACCTTAGGGTATTGAATTGAAAATCCCAATATATGGAAAAACAAAGTAATTTGTTAATGTTTCTTTTTTTTCTTAGATTTTGTTTTTTGTTTTCTTTTAGTAATGTTGCGATTTATATTTTAATGGTATTAAAGGTTCTTCTAAAAAAAAGAAAAGAATAAATAAAATCTGGTATAGTATCTCCTAAATTTTTAAGTGTTAATTGGAAAAAGAAAAACTGAACTAAAACTGCAGAGGATGCAATGTCTCGTAATGTTCTTTGTGTTATAAATAATCTCTTCGAGTCTTGTAGCAGAACACTGGTTTATAATTTTTTTTTCAAATATAAGTTAGGTCCAAATAAATTAGAAAATCTTTCGTTATCATGTTTGTTATTAAATTCTATCAATTCAATTATTTAATTGTACTACACATTTGTGGTAATTACATATTTGTCACGAAACTATGTTTATTTATTATATTATTAATAAAAAATCACATTTACCATTATTAATATACCTATATTTATAATATATCCATCATTTTTTTATTTTATTTTTAAATAAGTCACAGTTAAAGTAATCAATTAAGTAAAAATTCAAAAGTAGTCTATATATACACTAAACAAACCTATTATATATATACATATATATAACGCTAAGTTAGTATATAAATTTAGTTAATTGTTACTTATATATTACTCGTTATTTTCTACTCGCCTACATTACTTTATAGCTATATGATTTTATATATTTATAATATATAAACCATGTTAATTATTTATATATCATATAATGCATTTATATTATAAAACTTACATATTTATTATATAATATTTTATATACTGCTTTAAATAATATATATATTATATAAATATATAATATATAAACTTATATCATATAATTTTATTTATATAATAATAAGTTATACTACTACTTATATATTTTATATTATTATTTATTATTAAAATAATAAGCGATAGAAAATCTACATAAGTATAAATATTAATTTCAAGTAGATATATTATAGTAGGTAATATATAATATATATTATATAATTAACATACATATAGCATAACAATAGGTATATATAAGTAGTATAAGTATTTAAACTCAGATACTTCTTCACACCTCATATTGATTGTTTAATTTTTATCACCCTGTTTACTCGTTTTCTCACTTCATGTCCCTGAACTGTTTTACTGCATTGAAAGTTCCTCTCTTTTCAGTACATTCTGCCTCTTCAAATACAGACTCTCAATAAATGAGTATATTCTTACTGACTACATAAATGTATTACTGTTATTTTGCTCATAGTAAATCAAGTGTGAGGAAATGTTACAAAACACATTGATTTAAAAAAATGATCACCACACAACCAAATGATACCTAGCATGGAATTATTTGTCAAATTATATTCATTTATGGAAGCACAGTTGGCAATGCTAAATGGCACAATTATAGTGAAATTGACTTCCCCGCCGAAAAAGGAGATCGGCTGGTGGAACAAAAAACTGACGAGCTTAAACACCCCAATTCCGATTCAATAAGGACATCCAAGGATGAAGAAATATAAGAGCTTCAAGAAATGAGAAAATTAGCATGAAAATACTGACAAACTATCAACAGCAGAGCATCAACATCATACAGACATTTTGTGTTTTGGAAGAAAAAAAAAATATATAGACAACAAACAATATAAAAACATGTCTGAAAAGAAAAGAAAGGACAAAGGGAAATATCTTATTACAAAAACAAAACATATGTATACTAAAATGATTTGTCTTTAAAGACTTGCGTAATTATGTAGAAAAGATAGAAGTTTCAAAGGTAAATATAATTGTAGAATGCTTCACGTGCCTTTTTTATTATTGTTATTTGAGATACAATACGTAGATGAGATTTTTACTTGATTGCACCATTTAAACTGAGCACATTTGGGTAGTTTGAGATTAATATATTTACCTGTGCCACCATGTTCAGTAAAAATAGAAACCTTCCAATATACTATGAGCCTTTTGACTGAACATGCCTTTACTAGTGCTTCATTTATAATATTAAACTCCACATTATGATTAAAACTACATTCTTGTCGTCATCTTCTCGATATCACTCACTTTGCCACGCAATTGATGGGAACTTCAAGGGAGGCAGCACTTATTTGTATGATTAGCCAGAAACCTTCCCCTGTGAGTAAAGAGTAAATCAGTAAATCAGATAAGAAGTCCATCCGGCCAAAATTATCTTGGTGTTACATAGCAAGCAGACGCATGCTATTGCGAAAGGCGGAATGAATTTTTACAAGATCAAGTCAATCTGGTAGCTAGAGATAGCGATGATGCTTTTTAACTGGCCCGTTAATATAAATAAAAAACTACTTTCTAATGTAGGAAAGCAATGCCGTATCAACTGGTGTTACACATCAATGCTTTCATCTTATTTAAGAATTGCAAAGCTCGTAACAGATATAGTTTTGCACTATGTCATTATGTCAAGTCTAAGTCATTTAGCTACTCAATTCTATCACTAAACCTCGTAAGGACAAAATGATTTGAAAAAAATACAATCAAAGATAAAATTGTTACGTACCCTCATATTATTTTCTGATTAACATATCATAATGTATGTGTACACTTAAGACTTATATTTAGACTAGCTCTATCTGGCTTCTATGTGCAAACAACACAAATGGAAACGTCCGCTATAATTTATCGTAATAAGCGATTATCTAATGTCTTACTTTTATGGTAATAATTTTTGTATGTGATGGTAGTTTATTGAATTAATACTTTTTTGGTTTATTTATATTATTTTTATATTTATTAATAATTATTAATATCTAAGTAATTATTTTATTATTTTAATTTTATTTATGCTCTAGTACTCCAATTCTTGATGTGTGTTCAAATAACGTCTAATTAACAGTGTTATTTACTTCGAGCCTACATGTTATATTATTTAGAACACATTATACCACAACGCACGACAACACACACACAACCACACACAAACACACTCCTCACACCACACACCACACACCACACACACACACACATTTTTACTACTTCAGCAGTTGTATAACGTTTAATTTATTAAAACTATTTTATGTTTATTTTATTATTTTGAGTAGCTTAGTAAGCACAAAAGTTGTCCTAATTAACTTTTACTATTATCAACCTGTCCTTTATTAGTCAATTCTAAGTTGATTAATTATAGAGAAAGAGCGAGCTAATGATAAGAATACATGAACCCAGAACGACACCACACCCCACACATAAACACACAACAAGAACAGAAACACACACAACACCACACAAGCCAAACACACAACCACACACACACACACACATACTCCATACACAACACTAACAACGGTCCCATCAAACCATCACTCTATCACCAACACATAACGATATAAATAATTTATTTAAGAATAGTTTGATTTTTACATTCAAAAGTACATTATATTACTCATTCAAATACAAGTATAACTAAAATTATTTCAAAGTTTCTGTAAACTTCTATAATAAATCTCAATCATTATCTTTGAACAAAGAATTATTATTAACTGTTATCAGATGCAACTTTTTTTGTTCTTTATAAAGACCTTTTGAAGAAACTATCACAGTTTATAATAACTTTACTAAAAATTTTATGCAAATTTATTAAAAACATGATATTTTACCGTACCTTATCCACAAAAAAAACAACTAGTATAATTTTCCTATTGTAACTTTGCATCCCACCCCGGCACATGAGAGACCAAGCAGAAACGGAAATGTTTCTTTACTGTTAGAGAGAATTCAATTGTCGGTAGAAGATTGTACATTTCCGTGATCATCTATTACAGACCCTGCGAATGTATCAGTTTGTCATAGGACTAAATAAAAATCTTTCTTATGCATACGAAAAAAGTAATAATTGACCACGAACAGAGTCTTGTAGCAAAAGCTTTACACTGTCGTCTTGTTTCAGAGAAGCCAATATTATTATTTTTCTTTAAACTTCTGAATTCTATTAGTGACACGCATGTGAGCAGGTGTGTTTTATTATTTTTTAGACCCAAACTCATTTTCAATAGCATAAGTCTTTTTATAGATGTATGAAGCAGTGCACAAAGTTTACAGCTAGATTTGTTATTTAGATACGATGAGTATGTATTTTTACATAAGTGTAATATCTATTTATAATAAATTTAATTAAATTGAGGGATAATTATTAATTTCACTAGAGTTAGTAATATGAATATTAATAGTCACCAAGTTATTATATAAATAGATCGAGACCAAGTAGCATAGCCATGAAACGCGAGCTCAGAAAGCGCCCGCACTTGAAAAGCCGCGACCCGAACTCTACTTCTGGGTGCGCGGATACAGCTTATCCACACCGCCCTATAACCCGCGTGTCCGAATATTACCTACGTCGGGTGACCCTTGAACTCGCGCGCAGAAACTATTTTCTTTAAATTAATTATATGGACGCTTGTGCGATACAAACTAGTCATACATTCATTTTATGTCTATTGTTCGAGCCTCTTATTCAAAAGTGATCAGGTCTCAATATATTGATACAAAATACACCGAAGCCAAACCCTTAGTCTCTGCCCCGTAATCACTGAAGTATAACGAGCTCAGAAGCTTTCTTTCTTTTTTGTAAAACCACAACCAATTTTTTTTTAAATCCAATTATTAATTCTATAACCTATTAAAATTAAAGTAGTTTTGAAAAAATGAAAAAATTAAGAAATAATGAATTTATAGAACTTTATTAAAAAATTAACAAATGTAATTTAACAATACATATTATTACAGAAAAGAGTAAAGTCTAACATTAATAGAATAAGAAAACCAAATAATTTAATGAATATAGAACATAGATAAAAAAAATAATTTTGAGTTAATTTTAATATTGGGTAAAGTTTGAATTTGTTAGTATATAAACTGTATATTAGATTACACACAAGAGGATTAATTATATCCTTTTCTACAATTGAGAACAAAGTGGCTGTCGTGAGGACCACTGTAAGAATTGTAATCTGGACTCAGATACTGGAAATTATTGATAGTTAGTTGTGACCCATAATCTTGTATTTTCCCCCGTAATTCTTAAGTGAATTTCCTCTTATTGATATTTTTTGCTTTGAACTGCTTGAAATGGCATATGCACCTTAATATTCTTGAAATCTTTCCTTTACATTAGGATAAATGAGTTATTACAAAAAACAGGTTTTATAATGCCTTAAACGAGCTCCACCGTGAGCGTATATGGATTAACTACCACGACCTTCTCCTCTGACGTTAAAGTTAAATGCTTATAGAAAAAGTATTATCAATATCCATACAATTCTGGGACCCACTGCAAACATAACATATCTAACCCACTCTTGCACACAAATATGCTATCCAAAAAAGAAAAAATTAGATATCGCCAACCCACCCTGGTCGGTATACCCACTAACTATACTAATAATTAATAATAATAATAATTAGATAATGATTACTAATTTAATCAAAATAATAAAATAAAATAATAATAGATTAAAATCAATCATATATTTAAATTGATAAAATATTATGAAAAAAAAATAAGATAATATAATTGGTTTTCTTTTCTTACATAAATGGATCAGATTTTAATCTGATATAGAATAATAATTTTAAACTCATAATTATTTTCAACTCTAACCACCAATCTCAAACTTGTTGAGATTGTTAGCACCAAAGTGTGAACTTCATGGACAATAAATTAACTTCCCCATCACTCAAGGTGTGTAAAAAGTCATAAGCGGGAGAAGAATTTCGTTCCATTTACATCCGAAAAATTTTTCATAAAACTTGGTCCTAATTTGACTTCGAACTAGACCATTTTCATTTATTTTCTCTAACAATGAAGAGACATTTACCTACAAGCTCACAAATTTTCTGAATAATAATATAAAATAATAATAAATAATTATAATAATCAATAATAATAACAAAAATAAAAATAATGAATAAAATAATGTAAATATATGTAGTTCATAAACTTCAATAATTCTAATCAAAATCATTCCTAGTAGTACTGTGATGCATCGTAAACCACAATGGATGTTTCTTTATCTTACTTAACGTTCATATACTTAGATTATATCCATCTAGAATCAAAAGACATTGAGCTCTTTTTTATACCGATTTTGGGCATATTATTTACATTATCTTACAACATAATATACAGTATATACAGTGATATCCTTTAAATTTTTTGAAAAGACGTATAATATAAACTAATTTCAATGTAAACCATTATCATTTAATTATAAACCAAAATATTTGTCCAAAAAAGATATCTAATCTCTGAGATCGTAATAGCAGCCGTTGTACTGCCAAACTTATGTGATTAGATTACGAATAGACAGCGACGGGGACAATTCGCGTACCACAGCAGTGTTGCGTCCCCCATATATTTTCACTTGAGCGGAACCCATAAAATACCTCAAATAATATTCGCCGCGGTCATATCGTGGCACAGTCCCGAACCGATGCAGTATCCGACCGCCGTTATGCGGGAATACTATTGCCAGTGGATTCACTGAAAGAGCTACTTAATTATAATCTGCTTAAATGTATGAATTAATATATATTATATTAGGAATCAAAAACATTTCCGACTACCCGGAAACATCTACAATTAAGCGAGTCATCTCAATAATCAATATAGAGAACCTACTATATATAATTATAATAAAACTTACTTAGTAAAAATTAAAAGCACTGTTAAACAAATCAATACTATTTACATTCTTGCAGCACACGCTTAACAGCCTAAAAAGTACTCATGATTTAAAATGATTGGGTCTAAAAAATAAAGACACACCTGCCTCAATACAAAGTTTAAAAGAACAAAGTTGAATTTTCCAAAAGAACGATAAAAAATAATTCTCGACCAACACATACGTCAAGAAGTCTGCATAAATATAAGATTCAATGAATAACATTCCTGAAATGCCCAAATCATTACAAGTATCAATGTGATGCAACATCAATTATAACATTTTCCTTATCAAGCGAGAACAGTATGACATTACACCCTATTTGCAACTAAGCTCAACCAGTATTAAATCAGGATAATTGATATATAATATATAATAAAAATAATAAAAATTAATAACACAAATGAATTTACAAAATAAATGTCACTATTAACTTGAGCATTTCATGCAACGTTTTTACTTACTGCTAAACCTGGGTATTAGGCGATACTCTACACTATTGCAGCCTCATTGATGTTTATCTCTAAAATTGAAGACTTTATATACACTAAATATTAGTTAGCCGTTGAGTCCATAATTCATAAATAATTGCACCGGACACGATTTTCACACGATCAACAAAGAGACAGGTGAAGAGAATACAATTAAAATATCATAAATGGTAATAGGATGTCCTCTAATAGCCACACGAGTACTATACAAAAAAGCTTATTAATCTCCCTTAAAAATATCAATTTAGGCCCACCTAGATTTCTAGTTACGTCTATCTAATATTCATACACCATTTTTACAGAGTATGATGAGAGGGTGCAGTATTTTCGTATCTAAGAGTGCGGTTGTATAGTGTGTTCTCGAGAGTCGAATGGATTTTTCAAGTATCATAGCAAATAAATGTCAATAAAAGTATATCTACAAGATATACCACAAATAGGTAACAAGATATCATAATCTGGATAGAAAATTTTTATATAAATTTTATATACATTGCAGTATTACTTTGGACACGATGACGTAATCCAAATATTAATACTATACAATTGTGTGTTAACACTCATACTTGGTATTTTTAATAAAAACTTAGAATAATGATTATTAATAAAATAATAAAATAACTTATGTATTTCATTATGGTTAACTGCCAAAAAGAAATAAACCACAAAGGAAAATAAAAAAAATTATAAAAAATACTTTAAATTAGCCAACCCGTATATAAAAGCTTAATGTATATAAACAATTGAAAATGTTTAGCACATCAAATTATAATAGCTTGGAGATAGCATAGTAACGTCAATAGAAATCATACCATATCGAAATCTATAGCTTATAGGATGTTTTGTATTAATGTGACCCATGTTTATTCTCTATGCAAGGATTACAAATTCAAATACTTATGGCAGTTTCTTCTATAGTAACAACTTACCTTTTTTTTCTGTTAATCTGTTCAATATGAACCAGCTATATTAACCGTCACTGTGTCAAAAAAATATTATCATGTAATATTAATATTAAATGTATCATATGAAAGAAATCTTCTTATAGTAGATCTCATCCATATATATTTATAAATCTGCTTAACACGTGTCAAGAAGATCTATATAATATACAATATAAAACAAAAAATATAAGACTCAAAAATCACAATAAAATATCATAAATGGCGAGATAACCTCATGAGAGGTAGCGTCATTTATTTATACACAACATGCTCTTATACAACTTATACCACTAAGAATTAACTTCTATGATCCACACTCTAGACAATACACAAACCAGTCACGAGATAAAATGATAAAAAGTGTTTATAAGTTTAATAACAAAATTTATTAATAAATTATACTGCCACTGTAGTATGACTCTAGTCGCAGCTGTGAAGAGCCTAACTCGATAATGTCGTCGATTGCTGACTATCGTTGGTGGATTAAGATCTAGTAGAGTTACTTTATTCGATGCTCAATATATAAAAACTATTACGAAAACTAGGCACATCTACGAAAGAGCAAATTCAGCACACTTACAAAAGAAAAAAATAATTACATAATAAATCATAAAACTATTAATATATACTGTCATTATTAAATTTAATTAGCGATTATACGATAGAAGTACTATAGTGTATGCCTTGCATGTAAGATGAAAGCGTGACTGTGTGTTTTTGTGCTTGTGGTGTTGATGATAAAGCGTAAGTAGTATACCTAGATATCTAAATAAATAACAATAGCATGAAGAATACACTAATATAATTAAATATATAATAATAAAAAAATAATATATAAATTTTTCTAAAAAATTAGAATACTCTGAAACGGAAAATTATCATTAAAATGATACAAAGAAATATTAAAACAATATAAAAAATAAAACAAAATGTTAATATAAATATATGAGATATTAAAGCGTAAAATATCATATGAGAGTATAAAAGCAGTATAAAACATGTAGAGTTAAAGCAGTAAAACTATGAGTTAAAGCAGTAATGAGTTAAAGCAGTAAAACAATGAGTTAAAGCAGTAAAACAGGTAAAAAAACAAAGCATCCTAATCCCCTTTGTTGCTAATGTAACACCTCTATTATTTACTGATTATAACTGTCATTTAAGGTATATGTAATGTTAAAAATAATGATAAAAGTCAAGAGCACAGTAAAACATATGAGGTAAAGCAGTGAAAACATGAGTTAAAGCCAGTTTAAAACAGTAAACAAAAGTATCCCCATACTAACCCCTGTTGCATGTAACACCTCTATGAATTATATCAGAAGTATTAAGGCTTTATAAAGGTATAGTATATAAATGTTTAATAAAATAATATGAGTTAAAGCAGTAAAAACATATGAGTTAACTAGTGAGAGTTATAAAATGATAGTTTAAAAGAATATATATATAAAAACAGTAAAACAGAAGCATACTAACCCCTTGTTGCTATGTAACACCTCTATTAATTTACTGATGATTATTTACTGCTTTAAGTATATTAATTTTATATAATTAAATATAATGAGTGATTAAAAGTATATATATATAAAATAATACATATATATTGAGTTAATAGCATAGTATAAATTAATTACATATAGTAAGTATTAATAGACAAGTTAAATGTCAGAGAAAGAAGGAAACTATATCACATTTGATTACCATGAACTAACATTCCGCTCTCACTTCGTATATCTCTCATTAAAGAACACCTACTTATTTTAATTTATTTCTGAATTTAACTGGGGGTATATATATATCGTACTTTCAAAATTTATACTAATTAAAACTCTAAGGGTTCTACATGCCAGTTAATTAATACGATATTATTTTAATAAATAATTCCTTGTCATTTGTGTTTATAAACATTAATAAATACTATTAATGTTTACGTCTAATAAGTCTATAAGACATTTGTTTAATGTTTTCTATACTTATCTTTCTTTTAACATTATATCTCTTTTAAAAAAATTTTTATAAATTAAAATTATATTACAAAATGAGTACTACCTACATAAAATATAAGGTACAAAATAGGTGTGTATGTGGATTGAGTAAACATGTAAATTTTTAAACTAAAGTTGAAATAAAAATTGAATGACTCATAATGATTATAATATGATTTATTAATGAGTGACATTTGGTCTGTACTCTGCGAAATACATTTGCGTCAGACTGCCGGAGCAGGCTTCTCCGAACCGGTCTGCTCAGGGTCTAACGCGGAAATCAAAATTGTACGTGTCCCTAGCAGAGTGCGTCAATGTCACTGTTAGATGGGTGACTTGTAGAACGCGTGCAAGACAGTGAGAACTACTGTCAATTAAGGTAATTGCGGAGGTCGAGAATTATCCTCATGAATCGAACACTTTTGTCGATGCCCGACGTGCACCCGCGAGAATATCACTTAAGAGAGTCTAAACCTACAGTAGGGTGCAATATTACTAGCGCAATCTTTTGAGTGTTCTCAATACTAACAATCATATAGAGATGATGTCGAAAAATCAAATATATATAGCATCTTTCTATGTAATGCGAGCATGTTATAGATGTAGAAAAGGTATACTTGAAATATAAAAGAACATGTGTTAATGAAAATCTAGCCCCTAACTCATATGTTGAGGCAAACATCCTACTACTTTGAATTAATTATATATTACGATACATTGCGAGACAAGTTGTTGAGTCTATGCGAGCAATGATCTTGTACAAACTAAGTATAGGCCTATAACTAGGGCTGAAGATGTATAGCTAATGGAATCGAAGTGTAAGTGTCTCTACAGAATGGTGTCGCCAGGGTCAAAAAAGCTTATATTAGAAGTGTCGATACGTGAAAAAGGCCTGAGCACAATTTCATAAGTGGGTGCATAATGTAGAGTATCTATATAGCAACAATAGTGTAACCGCATACCACACCATACCCTCTAGATGATTGTTTGATAATTAATACCGTACTATCTAGTGTATAGGTATATAGACTGAAGTGAAAAATAGTGTGTTAAGATATACACACTAGGCATAGTGGCTAACTAAACCCAAAAGAGTATCAATAACATTCTCAATTATGAGTAGTGAAGCATCCTAGCAACTTGTAATAGATATTAACAACATGGATTAACCTAAAGGCATATCACGATGAGTAAAACCTAGAAGAGATAAGAAAACACCTAATATATTTATTTCATATAGATTGCCATACAAATGCATCTAGCGCTCACAGGAGAAAGGCATAGAAAGTAGCTATATATATGTAAAGAAAAAGAATGACTGCCACCGATCAGTTGGCACAAATAATGTAATATGGCACTCACTTGGCACAAGCATATGATGGCATACTGCGACGTTGGCACGTAATCCTTGATCACATGGCAGCTACGACTGGCATTCTGCATCCACTAACTTGGCTACACAATACTCTAAAGGCCACTCAATAATCTGAATATCTCAATAAGCCAATAAAAGCTCTCAAATGCAACTAGAGCACACCTCCTACACTGGCACACCACTAATGGCCTTTTGAGCGAATACCTTTAGAACCCATGCAAATGTATAATACAAGGTTAACGTAATCGATCAAATAAAATGTATACAACGCAATCTCATAACTAAAACTCTAGCTATCAACACACACAAGATGGAATAAAAATCGTAAGCTAAGGTACTAATAGCTAGAGTATATAACAAGACAAGCATTGTATTATGTATGTGAAGTTGTGTATTGGTGTCTGACAGTTACAACAGCAGTTTTACATAACGTAACTTGAAGTTGAGTAATGTGACCACCATGTGTGTTGCTAGTCAATAGTGTGTATTACGTTTAGTTACTATAGTGCTATGCGTCCACGAAACCATTCATAATATGACAATTCAAATCACGCTGTTCAATTGATAAATAATTATCATACGTAAGTGTCAATTAAGCGAGCGACTGCTTAGCAGGAAGAACCATTCTAATGAAAATTATAATACAAGATTTCAATAAGTGAATGAGAGAATGAACCATACAGTGTTCCATTAGTGTTTAGATAATTCGTGTGATATAAAATGAATCTGACTCATCTAAGACATCAATATAGTATGGACTTTTAATTTTTCTAATGTCCCCTGTCGCCCATCTGTGGTCTACTATAAAGAATTTATTAGTCAAAGTATGTAATAGTGTGTATAAGTGTCATATTGAATGTGCGTGAACTCCCTTTATATATTTGTTAAGTGTTAGCTAACTGGGTAATAGTGTTAATTCGTTCCCTATAAGATGAGGAGAGTGCCACAGTGGTTATTAAGTGTCTAATTAATAGTAAACATTTCTCTTAACTTATCATACGGCACTCTCATAGTGTGCTAGCTGTATCTACATCAATGAGTACAGATAGTCAGTTACCTTGAGTGTGTTCGCTCTACTCTGGATGTTGGGCCACTCCCTCAAATGTGTGAAGTCTCAGTGCTCGTTCGTATATAAAGAAGAGTCGTCCCGTCAGTAGTGTTAAGTAAATCTGTGTGTGCGCCTCTATTAGACCTACTACTCATATACATGTGGGAGCCACCAAAATCGAGGTCTAGATATAACAGAGCCTGCCTTACTATTAGCTAAGGAACCAAGCTCCATTGCTCTATGTTACACCTTTGAACCAGGAAACCACGAGTATATAGCCCTATTTATTAGCACCTAGCATCTATTAGCTTATTCTGGCTTCCGAGAATCTACTACTAGTCACTCTCAGACGAGTTACAATTAATAAATCTACTAGTTGAACCGTAATATCTTTTGACTGTCTATATGCATTCCGTGGAAAGAATCACTATCAGACTCGATAGCGTCCGGAATCGTCTACTATTCTATATGTATCTATTATTAGTTTATAGTCATTTATAACATTCATATTGTGTGTGTGGAACTTGTGAGTTATAATATCCTTTTGAGTTTTCATCTGATATTTCTTGTCGTAGTAAGCGGCGAGAATAGTTATAATGGATTACCACTTACTGACGACTTTTTGAACATCGAATGCTTGTATTAAAAAAATGTCAAAATCAGTAAACTAGCATCTGCGAAGCTCAAAATTAGTTTCATTACACATAAAACGAGTTATTATAAAAATTCTATATAATAAACTAACCATCAATTGATCCTTAACTTTAAGATAGTATAGTCATTTGAATAATATCACATAAAATAACTTAGAAACTTACATATTAAGACGTTTAGTATCTATATAAATATACAATATCATTTTATATATATATATACATACAGAGTTGAAACATAATATAAATACTATATATCATCTATAAGCATATTATGAATACAAATATGTTGAACTAGTAGTAGACACCACGTTACTTCAGTTCATTTTATCACACTTTATCACTAGTATTAATTACTGATTTTATAGTCAATGATATACGAAATATCGTTTATTTCAAACACCAAACATAATTTATATTACTGTTTTCACGTTCAACATTTGCCATCGCCATCTTTCGCACGACCCAGAATCTAGAGCTTAATAAAAACTCTTACACATGTTTAGCCCATCTCACCTACATAGCAGCGATATTGTTTCCGAAATAAAAACTTTAGGCCATTCAGCGCTTATTATTAATGATAATGAG
>JABUQX010088298.1:20000-22500 GCA_015478945.1 Trachelipus rathkii
GCGAGTGAGAAGTCCCTCGAGCACTTTGCCCCGCCGGTACCCTAATAGGAAAATAAAGCACCAACATTCGCCTCGCCAAAGATAGAGGGTCAAGTGAACTGGGAAGTACAGAACAGTTATAAGCCTTCTTGCCGTTGACTCGACCCTGTCAAAAGCCGGATTGAAACCATGAGTCCCCCCACCCAATATAGAGCAGTACTCCATACTGCGGATGAGACCTTTTTATAGCGAGCAACTGAGAAAAGGAAGAAAGTCTCACAGTCTGAACAGAACTTCCAGTTCTTTGAGGCCGCGTTAGCAACCGTGGTGATGTGAGGTTTCAAGACATTTTATGTTCGATGTTAGAGGCCAAGGATTGTTATATTGTCAACAGGAAGACGACAGAACAGTCGAAAGAGACAGGAAAGTTAGAAGGTATTTTGGAGAAGAAGATTTGTAAAAGTTGGGTTTTAAAGAATTAATGTTACAAAGTTATTCTATCCATCAGCGAGGATAAAATCGAAAAGATTAGACGAAAGGCAATTCCAGAAGTAAAAAGTGGGAGTATAAATTGATACTGAGTTAAAGAAATGAAGGGTCGAAGTCATCGGAATACGAGTGTATAGAGTTAGAGGTGCAGGTGAGAAGATTATTAATGAAAAGTAGGAAAAGAGTAGGAGATAAGACAGAACCCTGAGGAACCCACTATTAAGAAAGAAAAAGAAAGGAAGAAGTCTCCCCGCATCCAACAACAGCGATATGAGCGATTTGAAAGGAAAGCAGATATAAGTAAGCAATGAGAAGGAGGAAACCCAAAGGAGGGGAGCTTGAGAGCAGTGACGCGTGCCATAACTCGGTGCAAATCTTGTGTATATGTCAAGCGCCACCACCCAAGTCTCCCCGTAGTTCTAGAGCGGAAAAACCATAAATCGGTTTTAGATAGGAATGTATATCGCCAGTAGACCTCGGGCAACTGGCGATCGGAGTGAGGTTCCAGATGATCTAAGAAGTGAGTTGAGAAGATTTCAAAGTATCTTAGATAGAATAAACAAGTGAACTACAGGCGATAGTTTAGAAGGATATCACGCGCTTCCTGTTTTTCGGAATAGGTGACATGTGAGAGCTTCCAAACACTGAGGGAGTGAAAGGGCTAGTATTTGAGACATAGAGAAAGTAGTTGAACGAGAGGCCGAAGTTTCAGTTGGAGAATTTAGCAACACAATGATTCAGATCGAATAAGAGGGAGGAAGCAATTTACAGATGTTGCTAGAGATGAAAGATTTTGCTAGTAGGAAAGAAGCCAAGGAGTTAGGGCACTTTTCCTTTGATGAAAGCAAGGCTATTGCCTCTGTCGAAGAGTATCCTGCAACTATTTCTAGCTGAAAGGAAAATTAGCAAGAGTGATAGGGAGAAGATAATTTTTTCACACCCCGGACCAGGCACTGTCTTCAAGCCCTGAATAGCCAGAGAATAAACACGATCGAACCATGGATTATGATGAAAAAAGATTTAGTTGAGAAGAATGAATGAGGAAAGAAAAATTTTTCTGAAGAAGGAATGAACCTGCTCATTCCATTAACGATTACAGCTCCCTCCTTATCTTTTAAATCTTATACATCCATCATTCATTAATCCTATGAGGTAGCCAATTTGCTATCATCTGCAAACTGGGAAACCTTAATTTAAGTCCTTGGTCTAAATATTTTATAAATGTATGAAACAGCCACATGACCTAAGAAATCGTTACGCCACAAACATGTCTCCTCATTTCCGTTAATAAATAATGTATGTGATGAATATTGATTATTATTATTATATTATTATTATTATTTTATTATTATTATTATTATTATTATTATTATTATTATTAATATTTATTAATATTATTGAATATTATAATATTATTATTATATTATTATTAATATATAATATTATTATTTAGTTTTATTTATTATAATTATTTTATTATTATTATTATTATTATTATTATTATTATGATTATTATTATTATTAGTATTATATTATTGTTTGGTTGTTTTTTTTGTTTTGTTGTTTGTTGTTTTTGTGTTGTTGTTGTTGTTGTTGTGTATGTTGTTTCATGGATTGTGGTTGTTTTGTTTAGTTGTGTGTGTTGTTGTTTATTGTTTGTATTATATTATTATTATATTATTATATATTATTATTTTATATTTATATTATTATTATTATTATTATTATTATTATTATTATATATTATATTATTATTTGAGACTAAAGAATCAAAAATTTTGAAAATAATTTCGGGAGGTTGAACACCCTGACCCTCCTGTCTACAGGCCTTATATATAATAATATATATATAATTATATAATATATATATATATATTATATATAATATTATATAATAATAATATATAATATATATATAATATAATATATATATAAATAATATTATATATATATATATAATATATATATGAGAGAGGAGATAGCGGGAGAGACAAGAGAAAGACATAGGGAAAAATAAAGAGTAGAAGAGAAG
>JABUQX010088298.1:25000-45462 GCA_015478945.1 Trachelipus rathkii
CTTAAAATGGAGGGATCAAAAATACGTTAACATGCTAAGCACACTCTGTGATAGCTCTATGGAGCGTGTTATTGTAGCTGGTAAAGAATGTCTTAAACCTACTCTATGCATAAAGTATAAAAAAGATCATATGGCTAGTGTAGATTTAATGGATCAGATTACATCTGCAGCTTCCATGATACGAAAAGGACTAAAAAAATATTACAAAAAGTTATTTTTTTAGAATTGTCGAAATATGCATTCAAAACTGCCACTGTACATACAAAAAAAAATAATAAGAAAACACTCCTGGAATTTAAATTACAACTAATAGGTGAGATATTGAAAAAACACTCTGAGAAAGTTTATTGGTCGCGCAAAAGATCTGCAATTACTTTAGGAGAAAACCCATGCTGTCTAACAGGTAGACACTTTTCTAAGCACATCGAAATAATGTATGAAAATAGAAAAATCGGCCAAAGAAGATGTAACATACTGTGCTCTTCAAAAAAATTAGAAAAACAGTATTCTGTAATATTTGTATCCCCTTGTTTCTTCCATGCTCACAACTATCATACCGATGTAAATACAAAGAAAGTCCAGACAGAATTGAAATAACTACGATGATAATGGTAAACATGCTCAATCATAAGCTGGGAATCTAAACATTGTAGATGTCAATGAGTGACAACAATATATATATTATATATAATATATAGTATATATAATATATATATATATTATATATAAATACTATATATAATATATATATATTATAAATATATATATATATATATATAATATATAAAATATATATATATAATCAGAGTGGCGTTCCGCATTTAAGTCCAGCATTCCGCAATTCCGCAATGCGACTTACCAAAAAAAATTGCGGGAATGCGATTGCATAATTTGAAAAAAGTTCGGATTCAGTTAGCGGAAGTGCCTAAATCATTCCGCAATTTAAGTCCGCAATCCACAATTCCTCAATTAAGTCACAAAACCCTAGAATAATTTTTTGTTCTTTACTCGCAAATTTAAAACAAGTTACAAAACTTAAGGCATGTCATTATCTTAGATATGTACAAAAATATTTGGCAAATAAAAAAATTTCATTTAATTTGGAATTTTGTACAATATATATATATATATATATAATATATATAAATATATTATATATAATATAATATATAGATATAATATATAATATATAATATCTTATATATATAATATATACTAATATATATTATATATATATTATATACCTAAACCAATTTTTTTAATACATTAGTCTTATTTCCTCCTCCTCCTCTCCTCTCCTCCTTCTCATCCCATGGCACAAAAGCTAGGAAACACATCCTCGAAGATTCTGGATAGAACAATAATGATGATTAATGCACTCTGAAGATGATGCAAAAAGCAAATGAAAGAGCAAACCTACCTGAGGAAGTGTTAACTCTGGACAGCTTGAAACTGTTTTTCGGTCTAATGGTTCAGAGCTCTAGGTTAAGAGTTTCGCCAGAAGAAAGATGCAGGACCAAACTGACAGGGCGAAATCCTTCCTGGGAATTTTTTATATAATTAAATATATATATATATATATATATAAAATAATATATATATATATATATATATATATAAATAATATATATAAATATATATATATATTAATAATATATATTTTTTATAGGAATTCTAATGCAGGCCTCGGAGAATGTCGTGATCGCCGTAAACGGCAACTTTCGGCCGAATTGTCATGAATCGTATGGTACATGAAGTCAGAGGAATAAATGTTTTGAGAAGTAGAAGAGAGGATGAGGATTAGTTAGAAGGCAAATTGATTGCTCCTATGTACTGAAACCAAAAGAAAAAAAAGTGAAATTAAGTGGTGTGATGTAATGTGTGCTGCTGTGTGGAAGAAATGAGAAGGAAAAGAGAGTGCAATTTTGAGAGTACCGTGTATGAAGCCCTATTAGACTATTTTGGAGTCCCTAGAATTCTAAGTGGTGGGTTAAATTTAAGTTTGAAAAGTTCAATATGTGTGGTTGGACCGTATGTCCATCGAGGGAAACCCGTGAAGAGAGTGCCATTTTTTCCGATAATCTGAATGATGTTGAATGGCGTAAGTAGAACCTGTAATTGATAGTTTTGTTAAATCTGAATCGGTATAAATGAGTTTAAAAGGGTGAATCGAATCAGGGGTATGGCTTACAGGTGGTTTTGGGGCTAATTTCTTAATCTCCCAACTCAAGCTCATTCCACCAAATTCATTGTTGAAGAATAAATTATTGCTGAATTTTCTAAAGCACAATGTGAATAAATAAAATAACATATTGTTTGATTAAATGTCACAAATGTGTGAAAAATTAATATTTGTGGATATGAATGTGAAACGAACATAGTGCCAGCAGCATGCCACTTGCTTTGCCATTGGAATTCTGCCATAAAAAAATTACTGAATACATTTGATTTCCTACAAGAAACTAACCAACCTGTTTCACCAGTCTTTCTTTTCAAAGAGGAAAATCACTAATATTAATTTATAGAGCTACAGTTGATAGCATATGCAAGAGTTGAAATAAATTACTGAAAGCTTCAAGAACAAAGAATTCAAAAATTTCAGCTTTCTCTCTGCATTTAATTATTTCTACCATTTTTTTGATCATAAGATAAGTCAACTGACCACTATGGAGACATTCACTGGCAATAGCTCAGAATAATGGTAGTTTATCTCTTTTGCAAAGGTTGGCAAATTTATAGTTAATGCAAAAAAATATTTATATATATACTATATAATTATATATATAATATATTTAATATATATATATATATTTTATTATAAATAAGACAAGTACTGCTAAGGAGACTTCACTGGCTATATTCAGAGATAATGGAAATAATGTCTTCAAAAAAAATTACTATGTTGACGTATATATATAATCCAAGCAGTCAAGAACAAGAGGATGATAAAGCCTCTATTTTCTGACCTCTTCCTTTTGAGGAAGGGATCCATTGACGATAGGGTTGACAGGAAGTGGACAAGGAGAGCAAAAAGGCATATCAGGGACACCAGCAGGCAACGATTGAAGAGGAAGGGGCAGTTGGTTTGAAGAAGGGGAAATGAGCTTGTCAGGCCCTCACCAAGACAGGCTTCATCTGCAAGAATCAAAATACATCATCCATATTAAGTCCCATCTCAATCCAAGAATGGGCAGCAATAAGTTTTCTACTTATAGGAAGATAGGGAATAACAACCTTATACATGCCCGGGGAAAAGCTATCCATATCCAAAGGAGTAAGTTTTGAGGAAAGGTCAGTAAATACAAGGGCAAAGGGTGGTCACTCTCGATTTTTATAAAATCACAGGATATATACTTTTAAAAAAATAGTAATGAAGAATAAATAAAAATTCGTCGCTCGCTTTAGGAAAAAAGTTAACAGCCTCTCAAAGTTTAAAAAATTTTCCCATTGACTTTCATATAAAAAAAATTAGTGGGCCTTGTGCTCGTTTTTAGGGCCATCCTAGTTTTCAGGTTAGAATAAGATTTGTTAAGTATACATGATTTTCCTCTGTGTAATATCCTAACAAACATTATCCATAACCTGAATGGAGAAGGCCTGAAATGAGAAACCTAACTTGGAATGGAAATCAAAAATGAATGGTCCCTATGAGATTTTTAATAACTTTGAGGGGTTTTAAACTTTTTTTTCCTAAAGAGAGCACCCATTTTCATTTTCATTATTCTTTCATTTACTATTTTTTTTTAGAGTAATAGGTCGGGCCGGGGTGACTTGAACCACTTTAGGTATAACTTCGTCTCCCACTTTCCCCTCTAAATGCACTTTTTGGAATTTTTTTTCCTGAATATTCAAGGCCCATATAGTGAAGGCTGGATAAGCAACACAAAAAATGAATAATGTAAATTCTAATAATAAAAAAGTTTTAAATTAAAGTTTTATAACTAACGTCAGCCTGACCGTTGGAGGGGTGAATCGGACCACATTGAGGGGTGAATCGGAAGGTGCATGGTTTAAAAAAATTCCGTCTTTTTATGAATAAGTAAAATTCAATTTAATTTTTAATTTTTACTTAATAATAATAATTAATTTATCATATTTAAATGATTTGTAATAAAGTAAATAGAAAATGTCAATAATGAAAAATAAAAAGAATAAAAATAAGGTGGTCCGATTCACCCTTCTTCCGCTCCAAAAATTTGACTTTTTGAATTCGTTTTTTTTATTATAATTTCATTTTTTATTTTAATTTTCACTTAATATAATAATTTTGTATTATATTTAAAATTAATTATAACTATAAAAAGTCATAATAATAACATAAAATACGAAAAAACAATGGTGTCCGCTTCACCCCATCAATGCAATTTTTAACGGCGGGGTTGAAGATCAGACCAAGTTAGGTCCAAGCGTTGATTTTTGCCACTATTACCAGTTTGGGATTAATAGAACTCTTACCTTTGCCCAGTTTTTAAAGCTACCATACTCCCGAGTGTATACACACTCTAAATGTTAAGGCCAGTAAAAATAAGGAGTTATTAGTGCCATATACAAGTTTGGGCCCTCTTAGTGTTAAAGAAAGACTTAGATATGCCAGAGAGAGTGCAACGTAGAGCAACAAGGAAGATTTCTGGGTTTGAGGGATAAGAAGCTATGAGGGAGAGGCCCTGAAGGAAAGTTAGGAATGTTTTCTGTAGAAAAGGCGATTTCTCAGAGGGGACATGATAACAAGTCCCTACAGAAAATATTTCATCTATTGATAATACAGAGCCCAATAAATTTTTCATAGTAGAACATGGACAGGTGGAAAACCGGGGGCCATATATAGAGAGAAAAGGGTTAAGAAGAAAGCGATGCATTAGTAATAGGAGTTGTTAAATTTTTGAATAGTCTGCCCAGAGGGGGTTGTTGAGTGTGACTCGATTGCAACATATTAAGAAAAGAGTGCGTTAAGTTCCATGTTATATATCTGAGATGCGGTTGGGTATCATATAGTAAGTAGATAGTTCACATTGGTAGCGAATGTCAAATTGGCGGTTTTAGTATAGTAAGTTATTAATGTTAGATTTGGCATGTTCTATGACCATAACCTAGTTATTTAACTTGCCATATGGTGGATGGTTTGTGGGGGTATGCATATTTATATATCATTGTAGTTTTTGACTAAGCTCAAATTGGTTGGGATTTTGTAAGTTACAAACAAGATTGACAAGCCTCACCAAAGGGGTGGCTTTGGTGGATTTGCATGAGCCCTGTTTAGTGGCAGTGGGTTGACTGGGACAGTCCCTCCCGATCAGCACCCGCACATGTTGGGCCCAGTTTTACCTGTCTCTTATATCCTTAGATGTTTAAAGTTAGAAAAATAATTAAAATCCATCCAACAATTTTTCAATTTTAATAACGAAGTGTAAAAAAAGATCATCATTTTTTCTAAGGAAGTGAAATTCGCTATTTGAAGGGCAATTTTGGTACCCTAATTTATATACATTTGTTTAAAAAATATTAAAAACTTTTTATAGAATTAAAAGATGATCTAAATAAAGATTGTAGTATACCGGTCACGTGGCTATTTAAAGTGAGCGAAATAATTTTTTTTCTTTTTTTTTTTATAACTTTTTAATTTTTATTTATAGGTGGACCGAAATCACCAATCCTTAAGAGAGGTTGCGGACCTCGACGCATAAGAGTCAGTTTTACGGTGGACCGATACGCGTTGCACGCCGCGATTGGATTAACGCTATACTCGTGTCTTAAGATGGTGTTAAGTAAACATCAGGGTGGTTGAAACACCATCCGCGTAGGAGTATCATGCCTGTTGCAGCTACCTATGAGGGATGTACCATTCAAAGGTTCTTATAAGTCTTAACAGGGTTTGTCCTCTTTACACAGAGCCCCGCGGTCAGCGGACTAACCATCTGCTCCGTCAACACTCACACCACATTAGGAAAGTTGTCCGATTATTTAGGTAGAAGATAGCCTTCCTGGATCAGTACCTCAGGCAAGTTTTCTGTCAATCAGAAGGGAGTGGCACATCACTACCACACACGAATAAGCAAGTAAGGAATTATGACAAGTCGGGGAGATTTGAGATGTTAAAATATTGGTGCTAACGAGAGCAGCAGCGGGAGCATAGAGCAACTTTTACAAGTCAAGGGACCTCAATGAACCAATAATTGCCAATAGGTTTATCGGATAGGTTCCTGATGCTTAGCTTATAGGCAGTCTCTTTTAACGATGGTTCTGAGGTATGGCATCTATGGGATAGATAGCCCTTCTTATGGCTAGAATAGCCATGAACACTTTTCAGGCAAGAGACCCTGAAATTTGAGCTTCAGTTGTAAGGTCAGAACACAGGAATGTTCAACAGAACTGTCCAAAAGCCATAATCCTGGTAACATCAAGGATGTAGGAAGAATCAGTACCAAACAGTTTGATAGTATCGGTTTTTATAGGTATAACAGCAAATCGATTTATTTTCAGAAAAAATCGATTTTTTAAGAAAAATGTCAAGAATCCCGCATCTGTGTGATATTTATTTGCACGATTAACGCTATGAAACAGCCGTTGGTACAAATTTAATTTTGCGGCAGCACGAAAACCAACAAAAGCCTATGACCAAAGCCAATTGCTATAAACCGCTACGGGACGATGAATATCTAATAGCGCTCAAACAACACAAATTTTTATTTTAATAATTAAGTGAAAAGAAAAACTTGTTTTGGCGCAATAATAAAAAGCTTCACAGCAAATTCATAATTATTTAATTTAAATCCCTATGTAACCTTGTAGTGTAAGACTTATTACTTGATTATTATTATTATATACATATAATATTATTAGTTATATACTTATATGATTATTAAATTATTTATCTTTATTATTTGAATGTAATTATAATATATAGTGATGATATATATATTATATAATATATATATATATATATATATATATATATATATTATTATATATATTATATATATATATATATATTATATTATATATTATTATATATATATATTATATATATATATATAATAAGTCCATAAATCCATAAAAGGGCCAGGAGAGTTATCTTGAAAAGTATTAGACTTAAGGAAAAACTAATTACATATGTATGGAAATCAGCGTACCAAAGCTTACCTTTAAGTGTGAGTCGTTTTAAATGAATTAAAACTAACAGAATACCCTAGAGTGACGCAATAGATATCAGGAGTCGGGGGTCTCTCGGCCTCTAGGTGGACAATGGGGGGACTTCGTCCCCCTCTGTCCCCCATGGCCGGCTCGAGCCCCCTAAAATTGAAGTTCTTAGGACACATTATAATTTCATTAGGGGGTCGAGCCGTGGGGGACAGGGGGGGGACGAAGTCCCCCCCCGTTCGTCCACCTAGACTGGCCCGAGAGACCACCGACGTACCGTGATATCTTAATGCGTCTGACCGAGTTTCGAGGGTGAATTATTCGTTAATAGTGTAGTTTAAAGAAACCTCATAAAACAGATTTTACCATATAATAGCTTTTGTACGCTGATGTCCAAATATGGTAAGTTTTATTTTCTATGTCCTACTTTTAATTTTTTTTTTTTTTTTTTTTTTAAACTTGTAATATAAGTCTAATAGCAGTATTCAATATTAATTTTTTGTTTTTTAGAATGTCCGTAAGTGTCATACTAATATTATATATTATATTATATATATATATATATATATAATATTAATATAAATATTTATGTGTATGCTATAAGTATAAGTTATTGTATCATATTATAGTAATATATAATATAATATATTCAGTGGGCGTACCTGTTTGAAGATTACAACTTGGGTTAGGCAAGTTATATATTATATATATATTATATATATATATATATATATATTATATATTATATATATATATATAATATTATAATATATATATTATATTATTATATATAACTGAAATACTCTTTTAACGTGCAATACGTCCTTAATTTATTTGAAAGTAAAATTTAGATATGTTTTCGGACGCCTGTATTGAATTAAAGCTATGTTTACTTTAGGAATGTGTTATGCATATGCATAAGATTGACTTCAAGAGCCTGACATAGCTAACAAGAATTTGTTAAATAATTAAATTGTTAATTTGATATAAAGGTAAACAACACTGAATTAAAATAAACTGTTTTTTTACTATAATTAATATATAATGTTCAATAAAGCCAAACACCTTCACTGCCTCTATTCCAAAACTTAACACAGCAATTATATGGTAAACTTTATTTTCACTTTGCCACCATAAGTTTAAAATATCGTAAACATTGATAGATAGATAGACAGATAGATTAGATTGAAATGATAGATAAATAGATAGATAGATATAGAGATTGATAAGATAGACAGATAAAAAGAGAGAGAGAGAGAGAGAGAGAGAGAGAGAGAGAGAGAGAGAGAAGAAGAGAATGAGAGAGAGAGAGAAAGAGAGAGAGAGGAGAGAGAGAGAGAGATTCAAAAATCCTTTTATTTTTCAAAGTATTGATATTCCGTACGATCTTTCACTAGAGTGAACGTGAAAGTTGTTGCGTCATCTCTGCGGAAGTTTGCTGTATTAATATCTGTCGCGTTACATGCCTAGCTATGTCATATAGTGGTTAATTCCAAACGCTTCGGCTGTGTTTTCCCTATGAGTATTTTAAAGTGACTGTATAAAGTATGAAGATCTACCCGTACGCCCACCGCTTTCAAATTTACTCCTAGGAACAGAGTAGGAAGGAAAATTTCCAAATGAATTTAATTATTAATATAGCTATTATTACTAAAGTATTTTGATTTTCTTTTAATTTTTTTAGTAAATCAGTGTTCTTTTTTACTCTTTCATATAAAATTCTAATGAATTGGGATTTTTATTTTTCTTTTATCGTAACCTTGGTTGGAAAATAAATTTTTGCGATCTGTATATTAAGATCAAGAAGAATAAAAAGTGAGTTGGGTAGAGAGCTACTTACCTATTAATGCTTATGCCTAACCCGGTATTGTATATTTGGCAGGAAAAGTGGGCTCGCCGCCTGATAATATATTATATATTATAATATATATATATAATATATATGTAGTAAATACCTAGTACATTACACTAAGGGAAGTAGGATTTTAGGATATCAGTAGGGATATCTATATAGTACTATAAGTGGTAATGAATTCAAGCTATATATAACTGTATAGAAGATAGATCGGTGTATATTAATATCGTATATCTGTCGTATTTAGCCCGAACCATTACCAGTAGTACCATCTTTGCAATTGTTACGATATTGGTACTTTAAACCAAACGACATTTTCGTTATTATTTCATATATCATGTCTTGTTTTTTGTTATCGCGTAATCAAATTTTTGTTTTTGTTTATTTTTTTTTATTTTGGTGCGCGTGCGCTATTTAAAAGTTTAATAGTGAGAAGAGGTTTAGGCAGCCACTGTTACCTTCTAGTACTTAGACATGTTTTCTAAGATCAAAAAAAAAAAACGATCTATCGGAAAAAAATATCGATATTTCTTTCGCAGAATCTTGTTAAAGTCCTATTACTCTTTTCTATTGCATAACTCAAAGAACCACTGCATCAAACTGGACAATTTTCAAAATATTGGATTATTCTGGATCGCAGATGGAAAGAGTGCTGCAGGTGCACCAGATTTAGGTACCTCAACATCTGTAATGGGGGTATTTGGATATCTAGGAAACCTCAATTTTAGTAATGCATTGGAAGATCTAACTTCAGTTTGCTTCAAATCAAAGAAGAAATCTTCGAAATCCGAACTCACACCTCCTTCCCAACACAATGCAGGGCTGAGTTTCTCAAACAATATATTTTTTCCTTCTCGTCAAATGGAAATTCATTTGAAAAGGGTAATAGCATCGCTCCTAGGATTATTAACTAAGCAGCGAGATTATCAGAATATTTCGGATTAAAATCACCATATTTCTCCGTCTGGAACCAGACACTATAGAATTAAGATAAAAGAGGTCCTATCCGTAGACCAATGGCTTGTAGAGGGGCGCCAATCTAAGGGTCGGTGAAAGGGCTTTATCCCCAATAACCCCGTCCTCAGTGAAGCTATTTCTCTTTCTTTTACCCGTCTCAGTCAAACCTAAGTCTAGGTTCATAAAATCCTCCATGAGGGTAGACCCATGGGAGGGAGCACCTGAGGCATAACCAGGGGCCAAATAACGCATATACAGAAAAAAAAAAAAAAAAAATAATAAAAATTTTATAAAAAATAGTATTGTAGAGAATTTTACCCAGTCCCAAAGGTAGATAAAGACTGTATTAAAACCATTGTGTTAAAAACTTACTACATTTTTAAAGTTTTTAGCAGTTTTTTGGTTTTTTTGCGCATTTGTGCTTCGGAAACGTAAGAAATTCAGTTTTGCCATTCGTTTTTTGTCAAATTTTAGCGCAATATTTAGAAAGAACTGCGTACACCAAACGTAATAGATATTAATGTCCCTAAAATTCTGTAAAGGTTGCTTATGTTCCCGTGGCTTTGGCGTATATATATACATGCTTAACTGAAACAATAAATGTATAACAACAAGATGGTCGGCCGTGGTTAAGTATCCGTTAGTGTTTTTTGATGAATGTTTCATTCAATAAAATTAGCTTTTAAATCTTAGTTTTCTGTTCAAATCGATAAAACCCACACCTATCGACATAGATTATCAATGTATTTGTAATATACGATTATAAACCATTTGTCTTATATGTTAGTTTTTTTATTGTCTGGTTTAGATGTTTCCAAAACCTACAGAATGGTCCAATTACAACAAACTGAGATTGCACAAACATTTGGAAATCAAGGGACGTTCGTTATCGCAGCACAATTCGTGCTTAAACTGAGTGGAGCCATTTCTTATGGAGTTGTAAGCACGAATGTACAAAAGAGACGTTAATCGATTAAGGAAGCAAACCTTACATGATTGTTAGGAAATTCCTTACGTTTTGGTAAGCAATTATTTCCTAAATTTGTGCCAAATTTGACAAAAACGAACGCAAGCTTTATGGCATTCTTAGTATTTCGTAATGCATAAATGCATATAACGAAAACGGCTTAAAAGTTTTTGCATTTGTGCTTACGAAACGTAAGAAATGCTAGAGCTTTGCGTTTCGTTTATGTCAGAACACGCGAGCAAAATACTTAATAAATGTCGCGAACACAATGTAGAGAGATTTCCTTAATTCTGTAAGGTTGCTATTTCCGTGCTTGCCCAAATTTTGGACGTGGGTTACGCAAAAATGTAAACATACAATATGGCGGCATGGTAGGTTTCTTTCAGACAATTTTCTCCGGGGGGGGGGCTTTTTACAGAGATTCGGGGGGGGCACATAAGTATTACATAATTTACATAAAAATAAAGGATAGGTATTCTTGTCACTTGTCAGCTAATCTTTAATTAGATATGTCTTACTGAATAGTAAATTATCAGCGAAAATATTAAACCAAGATCTTTACTTGCAAAAATGTAGATCCTATTTGTGGAAAATTTATTGGGAAGTTTAGTATTAAAATAAATAACAAGTTAAGAGTACACCAACATTATTATGAGGATATTATAATTAAAAATATATATATGAGTAATATGACCTTTTCAAATAAGGAATAGATCTTGGTAAAAATAAATATATATATATAGTATATAATTAGGTATATAATATAGTATATAATATATATATATATATAATATAATATTATATATAATATATTATAATATATATATATAGTATATAAATATATATAATTATATGTATATATACTAATATATATATATATAATATATAATATATTATATATAATATATATATATACTTACTTAAGTATATACACTTTCGTAGGCCGTATCCCCGACGTTTTAGTACTTTAGTTAAAGTTAGGGTATTAAAGAAAGTAAGTTTAAAGAATCGTATACGACGAAGTTTTCTTCGTCGCATAATACAAGTCTGACAGGTTTTTATTTTTTGTTGTATGAAAAATCCTCAGTTGCGCTATTGTCAAACCAATCCGATGCTTATCGATCATACAAGTGCAATTAAGGTTTCCCTCATGGCAGCATTTTAGTTTCTTGTCTATCAAGGTAAAAGGGATTGGGCGTGGATTGCCCAGTTAACATCGGCCAACCCACTTAATTCCCATTTTGAAAGCAAAGCAACACCACAAAATGTACTCATTAACGAGTCTGGAGGCGGACGAAAAGCTTGAATTAATAGACAGAATAGCTTCACATTCTCTCGCTCCAACCCAGACTCGAACCTGGGTCACCTCGTTTGCTAAGCGAGTGCTCTACCACTGAGCTATTCGGTTCATAGTACTGAACGATCTTTTAACCGAGGCTATAGTTACAGGAATGACAAGAAAAAGAATTTCACAGAGCATTTTGTAAACTCGCAATATCCCACGTCCACTTCCAATATTATTTTCGAAAATGGGCTTTCATCTGCTTTAAATATTTCGCTTTCGAGCCATGGAATTGATATAAAAAATGAAGGATTTCAGGTCAGCTAGTAAACCTTCCGCATTAAACATCGGGAAATCTATCACAAAATTTTCTAACTTCAATATCCGGTAAATTTGTTAATGACTGAAACGAATCAAAGCGACTAGCAAATATCATTATATCAATTGATGTTGTCTGTTGAAAACCTTTCTTCAGATTTCTTTCGAATTACACTATCGCCAGTAATATTTTCATCCCTTTAAAAAAGCATTTTTCTTATCTTCATCAGCAATCAGGATGCGTACTTCTGCATTATTTCACACCGAACGTTTTTTTGTACAGTCCTATTGACGTCCTTCACCACACTGATTTTGCAATATTTTTGGCAGGTGCAATTTTTGTTCCAGTATTAGAAGGGATGACTTATATATATATATATATATATATATTATTTATATATACTATATATATGTATATACTATTATATATATATATATATATAATATATTATATATATAATTATATACTATATAATATATATATATATATATATATACTATATATATAGTAGTTATATAATTTATATAATATAATTATAATATATATATATATATAATATAAGCTATATATATATTATATATATTATATATATATACTATATATATATATATATATATATATATAGTATATATATAGATTAGTATTATATTATATTATATATATTATATATATATATTAATAATATATATATAAATAACGAAAGAACATTTAATGGGAGGTATAGAATTTACTGCCTTCTCCGGGATTGGAAACCACCGGCCATGGTTGCCGAAAATGAGGACAATATAACCCGAATGCTTTTACGGTACTGAGCTATCCTCCAAGCCCAAAAAAAAAGTTTGATTCAAGAACAGTTATAAAGCGACCGAGAGCTCCCTTCAAGGCGACATCACCCGAGAGTTGTCCACCTGTCCCCTATTCTTCCTCGTTCTTGTATATCGTAGAATATATTAAGATTCGGCAACCATGGCGGTGGTTCAGATCCCTGAAGAAGGCAGTAAATTCCTTTAGCCTTCCATTAATGGTTCTTTCCTTTTATTTAACATCTTATAGTTAATTGCGATTTAATATGCATATTTAACATTCCTACGATTAATAAAGAACCGAGGGATGGTGACAGGCTGGACACCTGGGTGATTGTCGCCTTGAAGGGAGCTTGGTTGCTTTAATAACTGTTCTTGAATTCAACTTTTTTTGGGTTGGAGGATAGCTCAGTCGTAAAGCATCGGGTATATTGTCTCTCTCATCTCGCAACATGTGCGAGTGGTTCAATCCCGGAAAAGGCAGTAATTTCTTTACCTCACATTAAATGTTCTTTCTTTATTTTACATCTTATATAATTGCAAATTATGGGAAATATTTAAACAATATATATATATATATTTATATATATAATTATATTATATATATATATATAATACTATAATATATAATATATATATTATATATATATATAGTAATTATATTATATATATATATATATATATATATTACTATATATCTCTTATATATAATTGTATTTGACACATATTTCAAGGCCTCCCTCTGAAAAAAATAAAATGCCAACTAATTTAATAAGTCACCTATCAATTCATCATTGATTGGCGTATTAAAATAATGTTTAAAATGTATACAAGAACAACGCTAATTTTACATTAAGATCATTTATTTCCTCCTTGATGTAAACATTAGTTTATGTTCCATAAGGATCATTTGACTGGAAGGATTTTTCGTTTGTGCCTCAGAAAAGCATAATTAACAGCCTTATCAAACACTGGTTGTCATGGCAGCGTAAAAGAAAACCTTATTCTATTTTGTCTATTCTGAGGATCTTTTTTCCACAAGCCTCCTCATCGAAACACGTCATAAAATAACTCCTCCCAAATTTGGCAACTGTACTCATAAGTAGAGTTGCCCCTTTGCAAAACTTTTCTAAAACAAAATTAAAGAAAAAAAAATACTTTTCGTTATTGAAAATTTCAGCTTAAAAAAAAAACTTTAATATATATATATATATATATAATATATATATATATATATTTATATATATATATATATATAGTATATATATATTATATATATATATATATATATAATATTAATATATAATATAATATATATATATAATATATATATATATATATATATATATATATTATATATAGTATATTATATTATATATATTATATATACTATATATATGTATATATAGAGAGAGAGACGAGAAGAGGAGAGAGTTATTTTTGTTCAAGATTTGAAATATGTATTTGTTTTCTCCCGGTTTTCATGTGATTTTAGCTTTTTATGAAATTTAATTATTGGATTATGGAAAGATTGCAACCTGTTATGTTAATTATATTCAGTCAGGGAATTTGTCATCATATATTTATTATTATACCTCGCGTGATATCAAGCAGACAAATAAGAGGAAGAGAACTTCACGGTTACATATATATAATAATAATATAATATATATATATATATATAGTATATATAATAATATTATAACTATTATATATATATATATAAGTATATATCGATATTATATATATATATATATTATATATATATAACTATAATATATATATAATATATATATTATATAATATATATTATATATATTATATATAATATTGAAGTGCTCCTCAATTTTGACAACGAGCCGCCACTGATATATATATATAAATATAATATAGTATATATAGTTATATATATATATATAATAATATATATATTAATATATATAGTTTATATTATATATATACTATATATATATATATATAATATATGTATTATATATATAAATATATACAGGTATATATATATATATATAATATATACATATTATATATTATATTATATTATATATATTATATATATATATATATATATTATATATATATATATATATCATATATATGATTCAATAAAAAATAAACACAAAAATATATAATAATAACTAAGCCACTCCTTAACTAATAGGACCTTTTCCGAAAAGAAATTATTGTCCTTGATAGCAATACCTAGCTTTTTTCTCAAAGTCAAAATTAACAACTTGCAATTTATTGCCACTATCTATTCATGTTTTTCTTCATGCTATTCTGGCTGATTTTTATTGATTTATCGCTAGATAAATATAGATTTTAAACATACTTTTTATGTTTATTTGTTTATTTTGTATTTACGGCTAAGAAATTGAATTCATGCTCGGATTTTTCCTTCCGGTGGAGGCATCTCGACTGTCCTCCGGGGGGGGCAAAGCCCCCGGAGGTATGCCTGAAAGAAACACTGAGTAGGAGAGACTAAGCAGGTTGGCGGCGGCTTTTCTTTTGAGTGAAAGTGTCGCCTTATGCCTTGTCGAATAGTATCACCGTCTGCAACAATTCCGAGCAGAATGAAAAATTAATAAGAGTGATAGGAGAACGAGAGTTGTTTCCATGCCGATAGGCAGCGTCTCCTCTCATGAATGGGCCGCGAGAAAAGCTCGCATCGAACCATGGATTTAGAGGGAAAAAAGATTAGTTTGAGATGAGAATGAACCTCAATTAAAACCAATTAAATCCTTGGTGGATGTAAAGGGGACTAAGTCTGAGTGCCCTAAGGTTTTGCATGAGGGTAGTTGTCACCTGTGTTAATGATACGACATTACATCTTTATTCACCTGTTCCTTTGCTCCCCATAACTGGGGGTAAGATTGAATCAAAAATGCTACCCGGGGGAATTCCGGAGGCACGCTATGAGCATATTACTTGGGTATAAATAATAGGTTGTGGGACCCATGCCAGCTTACCATTAAATAGATAGAAACTGGTGGAGTAAAAACGGATTGAAAGATATAGAGTAATTAATCGAAAATTGAAGTTAAGGAAGAAAGACATACAATATTTAGGCATGGCTTGACAGGTCACATCTAGACTGTACGTAGTGAAAACCTTTTGGTCTGGAATAAGAGGTCTTGATCTAAGGTACTATGTGTTCAGATGGACAATCTTAGGGCGTGTTTAGGTGGTGAGAAGAATTATATAAAATAGGAAATGAAACACGGTACATTGGAAAAGTTGGGTGGGTGTGAAGAAAGGACTAAAAATGAGGAAGATAAGTGAAGAGTTACAGTTGAAGAATGGGTTAGTCATATGAAAGGATGGATGATAAGTCGGTTGGTTATATGTGGATATATAGTGGTGAGTGTGCTAGGATATCGCTACAACTGGGAGATCGAATAATTTAAAAAAGTATGATTTTGGTTCTAGTTAAAGGGTAATGGCCTGAAAGGAGAAGATAATGTGAGTTTTTGCAGAGGAAGAGAAGAAAATGTGCACCTAGGATTGAATGACGGCGGCGTTTGTGTTGATGTATGGGTTGTTGGGCCTTGCCCAGGGGATGAAACCTACATTGACGAAATGCCATAGTGAGGATCCGTCGCATTCCCGTGAAACATAGGGTGGATTTTCTTTTCAGGCTTGCGGAGAGTTTCCCGCACTTTAAGGGTTTATAATAAAGGGGCCGGTAAGGTCCGGGGTTCTTTTCGACTTGCGTCATATTCTACTTTTCTGTTTCTGTGTTCAAACAAGGTTTAATGTATAGCCGCAAATAAGCATCAGAAGATTTTCTTCTGCAGATTGTTCCCTTTGGGGACATTTCTAATACGCAACGCCAAATCCTTTCCTTTTCGCTTATATTACTGCTGGATCTAGCGATTGGAACTTAAGTGCCTAGAAGCACAATCCTCAGGAGAGCTCTGGGAGAAGGAGTTTTGAGGCCTAATGGAAGAAGAGGTTAGTTTACTGAAAGGGGCGAAACCCTACTGAGAGTGTTTAACTACAGAACTTGGCGATCCGAAAATTTGGCGCTGAGAAATGGTTTTTCTGAGTGGTTTTCTAGGGTTAAGAAGATGCTGGACCAACTGACAACAAGTAGTATATCAGGCGAAGCTCTACCATGGGATATAATACTATCAATATACTATATTATAAATATATATTATAATATATATATATAATATATATAATATACTATATATATAAATATATATATATATATATATATATATATTAATAATTACTATAATATAATTAGAATAAATATATATATATATTAGAGTTATATATATATATATATATATAGTATATAGTATATAATATATTATAATTATTTATTTATACTTCAGCTTTTCGTTGTATCTGTTGGAATACCTCGGCGTCCTACAGCTAACCTCTGTTTCTTACCTTGTTAAAGGGACAGAGCTTTAAATTTTAGTTTGATTACTTATATTATTTATTATTATCTTGATTATTATTAAAATATTATGTTATTATTATTATTTATGTTATTATTGTATGGTTATTTGATCTAATTCATTATTATATATATATAATATCTATTATTCGTATAACTATTTTTACTCTTGAATTTTTTTCCTATTTATTTTTATATTGTTTTTGTTTGATAATTTATTTTATTTTATGTTACTCTTATCAACTATTTGCCAGTTTTTTTTATCGACACCGGAAACAGATTAGTTCAGGCCGAAAACAGAATTATTTTCAAGCAGAAAACAGAATACTTTTTTCAAACCGGAAACAGATTAGTTCATGCCGAAAACAGAATAGTGTTTTTTTCAGGAACCGGAAATAGAATACGCTGTTTCAACCCGAAAAACAGAATCAGTGTTTCAATAAGTTATTATTACAATTGATTAAGTTAATTATTAGCAGTTTTTTGCTACGTCATCAGGATTTTTACATTATATTTATTTTTTTACTCTTTTGTATTTGTGCTGTGGCTTTCTTTCTTCCCTCATTCTTCCCATCCACTGTATATCCCTAATTCCTTTTACCTCTCCTCTCTTCACTAATTTCTTTTACTCTTGCTTCAGATTCTTTCTACTTGTCTTTCGTCATGGTTTGAGACAGAATTCCTCCCTCCACCATAGATGAGTTTCTTCTGTTCCGCATCTTTCCGCTTGCTCTTTCTTATCTCGCGTACCCAATCTCATGCCTTCGTATCCCTGCTCTATTTACGACGCCTCTAACGATCCATGTTCCTCTCCCCTCTCTGTTTTCTAGAGTTGAGGCCCGTCTTACATCTCTGGAACAAGGCATGGCTTGATGTCAAGGCGGTGCTGAGGAGCATTCTGCTTATGCTACGGCGCCAAAAGGATTCTAATCTTCCCTGGCAATTAGGACCTCTGGCGTTCTCACCACCTCCTGGCCCTATGACCATATCCTACGGATTATTTAGTTCTTCCTATCACCACCTGGGTTTCGGCCTGTAAAGTCGAAAAGGTGCCACCAACCCGCACTTAGTATTTCGGGGAAACCCTCTGATCGCCAGCTCAATTCATAGCGGTGGTATCTTCGGTCAGCTCTGGACCAAGCCCCTCTGTTTGTTCTTCCTCTCCCGCCTTCTTCGTCTCAGGATGTCTCTGCGGCCCTTTTCGACAGGGTTCCACAACCTAATCTTTCTTAACTGACGATTTATCATACGGAAAGCCTCGTATTCCTTGCTACAAGTGATTCGAGGAAGTTTGTCTTGCTACAGAAGTCCGCTTGTTCCCTGCGTTACCTGACCGTGGCCTCTTTACGTCATTAGCAAATGGCTAGTAACGGCATCCCATGTACTATGGTGAGCGTTTGTTGCCACACCTTAATAAGATCCGCTCTCATCTCCGCGTCAATTTTCCCTGGGATAAATTGTTGTGGTTGCGTGATGTGACCCAACCACCATTTTGGGGGAAGTTCTTTGATTTTTCTGTTCACATATTTCGATATTCATGGTCGATCTAGAGAAATCAGGAACAGATTCGAGGGTTGACGGGTTGTAACGTCCCTACTGTCTTCTGCAGTACCGGTAGTTTCTTCTCTCTTATAAGCATCTCTGCTGTTTGCTCTTCCTTCATTCTGGTACCCCCCCGGCTTCTTCTCCACCATCCTACAGAAGGATTTCCGTGGCGCTGTTTTGCCTTAGTTTTCTTCGTTCCATCTCCTGTTCTAAGAGTTTAAATATTTCCATTTTCTGTGATGCGCCCTCGATGTATAATGAGAGACAGTAGCTTGGCTTGTGGGCTCCCCACGTGTCTTGCCGCTTCGTGCTTCGCGTTCTGCCTCCTGAACAAGCTCAAGGCACGGCCAAGAAGGCGGAGTTTTGAGCAACATGCTCGAACTTGGTATCGTCCGCCCTTCCAAAAGTTCATGGTTCTCCCCCCTCCACATGGTGCCTTAAAGGTGCTTCTTGATTTGGAGCCTCGACTGTGGAGGATTTTTACAGGTGCTCCTGAAACAGCTTTTGTTGCAGTAATCGTAGTGATGTGCAGACCGTCTAATGACCCGGTTACGCGAGCAAAACAGGTACCGGTCTCAGGTTGGTGTTCTTTCACCTCTAATCTGGGCGAGATGAAAAGAGTCCCATTTTTTGTGATTGATCTTGTCAGTGGGGCTGTTACCAACCGAGATCCGCAGTCCGCGCTAGAAGGACAATACTCGAAGAAGACGGCCATCCATCACCTTTTGGCCTCTTAGTATAGAGTACACTACCAATGCCTGTTCCCGGTTTGAGGGGTGCAGCTCAGACTTTTCAACGCTTCATCGATTGAACGATTCTGAGGTCCTCCACCTTTCGGCATTATGGCTTATCTGGATGAACCCCTCCTCCATTAGCCTTCCTATATACATTCTCCTGAGCCGAGCATCGAGCGAACATCTACGTGCCTGTTTTTGCCAGGTTGCCGAAACGAATGTCAGGCATGCGTCTCAACCCGGCAAATGAGCTGTGGTTTTTTGGTGGTCCCTAATCTCTTACCTTTACTAAGACAACACTGTGTGTCACAGCGGATGGCATTTGTCCTCTTGCAGAGCGCGTGGAGGCCATTCGCACCTTTCCCTAGCCGTCTCTCAGAACAGCTTCGTCAGTACCCTCGGCATGCTTAAACTTCTTATCAATTCGTTTTTCA